>VWYP01003813.1:0-64328 GCA_013400435.1 Pycnonotus jocosus | reverse complement strand
ATTATTAAATTATTAAATTATTATTAAATACATGTTTCAGGATAAGTGTGGTCCCCAGTGACATCAGTCTCAGAGCACAAGTGGTTAAAACAACTCAGTGTCATTCTTTTCTGAAGACAATATATTATCATCAATATATTACTATTGTATATTGAGTTTTATTGCTTTCTATAAGACGTTAAAAAATCCCTGCACGATGAACAAATGGCCAGGAAAACTCTGACCACATGTTATTAGAAATCCTTGCAGCAAACACAGCTTTAGTATTGGATAGCCTCTAATTACTGCCCAGGGACATGCATAATAGAGACCTTTTTTTCAATCTCTCAGCTGTTCAAGCTTGTCTCTTCTGCCAGTGGAATTGCTCCTCAGCAGAGTTCAGGTTTGCCATCAGAAGTTTGATTTCAAAAGCAAAATAGATGCAAGTTGCAGAACAAATACTATTTCAACAGATTCGTCACCACTCTTCCATTCATGTCCTGATGCTTTTTGTACCCTTGTTACCAAAATCCTCATTTTAAAAAAAAATGTTATTCACAAGTTTTGTTTGGGAACATTTTTTGAATAGGGCTGAAGACAGTCTCTAATTTTTTGCCTACAATCTAGTGACAGCAATACAGTTAAAGCACAATTAACTGTAGATAGAGTGATAAAATTTAGACATCTCATCATCTGATTTCTGTGTACAGCCAGGTAAGCAGCTAGCCAAATTCTGCAGCTTTTCACTCCACTAAATTGCAGGTACAAATATTTTGATTGCCCAAAACCTTGCATCTTTTTTTCCCTTTGTTGTCACCTTCAGTTCTTCTTTGTCTTGCCCCACCTCTTTTATTATTAAAAATATGACGAAAACCACAAAAAGGAAAAAAAAAAAAAAAGTAAGAAGAAAAAAAAAAGAAGACTATATGCAATTGTTTTCTTGGCACTTGTAGATATAGACCACGCAACAGAGAAGAAAATTGCCTACCTCACAAGGGCACCTACCATCATAAATCAGTTTTTAATTTTCCTGGTGGATTACAGCAATCAGAGAAACATTTGCTGCCTGCATCCCCTTGATATTGCTGGCCCAAGGTGTGGCTGGGTGTGGCAGCCCTACCTGTCTCACCACCCCAGACAATTCCTGATGGCTGTGCAGAAGGGGAAAACAGAGCAGCACTCACAAAGCACAACACATGCATAATGTATGAAAAGCAGGATCTCACTAGAGGGGGAGAAGTACAGCATAATGAAAATGAATAATCTTTGGGTATTTTCTTCCTAGTCTGAAGGAGTTCTTGAATGTACAATTTTTTTTTTTTTCTTTTTTCTTTTTTTTTCTGGCTTGACTGCCTTTAAATATACACATACCATACTCCTAGATCAATTTTTAAGCCACTATAGGTATTAGAGGACAATTTGCATGTGATTTGCATTTTTTTTTCCTGTGGTTTTGGTAAGTCTTCCAAACCTAATGACTGTTCTTTTGGCCAGCAACATAAATGCTGTAATCACACAATTATTGTGCTGGGAACAGTTTAATTCAGCATTTTGTTCTCAACCACAGAACAATTACTCAACAATTTTGGTTAACCATACTAGCTCACTGCCTGGAGAGGAAGCAGAATATTCACAAAAATCTATTGTCTTACATAAAGGCAGTGAGCAGATTCTTACCTCCTATAATTTTCCAGCATCTCTTGGCTCTTTGGGGTGCTTCCACATACTCCCCATTAATGAAAATAAATTATGAGCAGCACACCATATTTGCATATTCATCTTCACCTGTTGAGTGCTTTTAATTGTGCATTTGCAGACCAACAGGAAAGGTAGATGGGATGTGTCTGGGAGAGAAAGATGCAAGGGAGCAGCTTAAAAAGCTCCAAAATTACTGTAGTGATATTATCCATCTCTTCTAAGCACAAACCTTGGGCATTCAGGCTTTGTTTTTAGGTTCTGCTCTTAACCCATCCATTTCTCTTTAGTAATAAAAGGAATTTTCTGATCAGTTGGTTTATTCCTACTACTGTTTCTACAAAAAGACACTTAACAGGCTTTTTGTGGTAGACCTGACTCACAATAAAGTGAACAGAAGTTCTGAGACCTCAGCAAGAACGGATTTTAAGTTGATAAGCCAAGTTACCAGGATTCTTACAAATTTGCTGCTCCAAATTTCAATTCTGGAAGCATTTTACCCAAGCAAATATAAATATTTTAGTAATTCCATTTCCACTTTTGTTTTTTTGTTTTGTCTTGCCAGTCACTGGGAATATTTTCATTCAGAGCTGTGAATCTGAAAAGTACAACTCTGGCAATGCTGCTGAACAAGTAAAATTAAACTAATTAAACAAAACTGACTCAATAAACTTAATTTGATAGTTAAAACAGAAAGGAAACCAGCAGTGAACATGATGAAAATATTTGATAATTGATTTTTAAAAATGCTTTTAGCTTTTAAGAAGTATTCAGCTCAGAAAAGGGGCTTTGCTACAATCATAATTTTTTAAGGGCAAAATTTGACCTGTAGGAACTTGTGTTGAGTCCTTGCTCTGCTGAAGTCAATAAAAATTGACTCTGATGGCACTGAAAAAAAAATGAAGAAAACCCCACTTTAATTTTTTAAGAAAAGCACAAGGCATCTATGGAGCAGAACACAGCTTCAAATGTCCTCATCAGCGGGACACTGAGCTGTGACACCTATATTTTTTTTCTCCATTTATGACATGAGGAGTACATCTTGTTTTGCTTAAAGCCCAGTTTCAGCAGATGTGGGGACAGGCCCTGTCTCTCACGGGGTGGGGGAGACACAATTGGAATTGCATTAAGGACACAGAAGTCCCAATCCAGTTCTTTCAATTCCCTAAGCTTTCACCAGGATACTTCACTGAAAAATAAAAAAATAAAAAGGACTACCTCCTTTATTAACTGCTGTATAAGGCTCTTAGAGATCTGTCCAAAGGATACCTGGACAAGACATGCATGGATGGGAGCTCCAGAAACACCTTTGGGTCTCTCCATTTGGATGTTCCCAAAGGCTATCTGAGCACTGGTAGCAGAGGGTAGATTCCCTTTTTTGATGCTACCCTAAGCCATGCAGGTAAGAATTCTACAGAAAAACACCTTTCCAAAAAAGCTGTAGCTATGTTAGAGTTCCTAATGCTGTTGTTGTATCCTTTGCAGGAAAGGTGATAAAAGGACAGCAATGCAATACAACAATGAGTTTGTATCTGTGCATGGGCATCATTAACAAAAACCCAGCTGCCTTCCTGCAGCCCAATGCTTTTTAGTAAAACAATCATGGACCTCCTTGGCACCTAAAGGAATGGTTCAGGGCATAAACTGCTGGCTTACCCAGCAGCCTTGAAACCTGTAATGTTTGTACAAGCACACTGGTAACACTTTAGTATCTCATAAAAAAAAATCAGTAAGTAAAGATACATCTAAGGTGTGGTAAGGCAAATGAAAAACCATCCAAAGTCCTTGGGTTCAGTATCTTTCTCCACAAATAAAAGGATTATTTTATCAATTTGAGCCTAAAATATTTTGCCAGCCAGTTTGTTCATAAAAATGTGATCCATTCTGAACACATCAGGTCCCTTTAAGACTAAAGGTCAGAGCTGTGTGCTCTGAGCCTTTTCATCAGCATGACTCATTCATTCATGGGCAGCGTGGATTGTATGGCTGGCTTATGGAAGCACTCTAAATTAGTACTCACACAATGGAGAGCTTATACAATTGCAGTAGTCCATATCCAGTAAAACTGCCTTGGTGCCTTGAATAATGGGCCTTGCTAAGTCTCTAACAGTTCTGTAAGAACCTCCAAACAGCTGCACACAACACATGACCTGTGCCATCTTTACAATGCCTGCTAACCATGAAAGCAAGCTTTGGGGACTATTTCCTCTTCCCCCTCACTGTTGGACAACACCAATCCCTTTGCTTTTTTGAGAACAAGGGGATTTTATTTTCCCCCCTCCTCTTTTTTCTTCCCTTTTTTTTTTTTTTTTTTCCCTTTTCCTTTCCAATCAGCTCTGTGCTGCTCATCCTTCCCACTTCAGCCTGTGCCCCAGCACACTCTGGACAATAGCAGTGATTCCATCTGTGCTCTCCATTAAAGCCCTGGTAATCCTCCTCGGAACAGCTGGACGCTGCGGCTGCACACGCAGACACTCCTCCTTCTGCGGGACTGCCTGGCCACAACCACGCTGAGCTTGTGCTTTATTTCCAAGCTCCTGCCTGCAAATGCCTTTCACGGGGTCCCCCAGGGCTGCAGGGCAGAATGTCCTGACGCAACAAATTGAACAATGTTGTTCCAGACACACGGGCTCGGGAGAAAATTCGCTGCTTAGTCACCTCTGCGCCCAGCAGCGCTTACGGGGCATCTCACAGACAAATGGCAGTGTCAGTGACGAGCTTCAAACTCCCACCAAGCCATTAACTGATCGTGAAGAAGCATCTTCAGTTAATCAAATGGCTTCAATACATTTATTTTACAGTCAGAAGTGCTGTAGTGCCTTAAGTTTAGCTTAGAAGTCTTTTTTTCCATAGGTGCAGTGCTTTGGCTCTGTCCTGGAACAGCATCTGTTCAAGAGAATGATCTGACAGTGTCCGTCTTGGCTTGAAATGACTGAATATTAGGGAAGGACCAGCAGAGCACACCCACAGGGTGGTCTGGCTGTGTTGCCTTGATTTTCCCAGGGATTTAACTTGCCTCAGATTCAACCAGTGGAAGAAGTCTCCACAACTTTTCAATATGCTCAATATGCAGCCTTAAAATTGCAAGAATAACTAAGCTAACGATCTTTACAAGAAGTCTACGCTGACATTCTAATAAAAGTTCACAGTGAGTCCTACAGATTCAAGTGCATCTCCTGCATCCCAACGTGCTGCATGTTTGCCTGTTTCTGTATCCCCACACCCATCATCTGTGCCCACACAGACACATAAACACACACGTTCCTCCAGGAGATGTGTGTGCACACGTCTCACACATCACACAGGCAAACGAGAGGAGCTCTCTCTGAAGCTCCTCTCTGGTATTTATTTCAAAATGTAAATGTGTGTGTACGTGCACATGTACTGATATTTACACATATATTTATACACACCGTTCCCACGAAACAGATGCCCCACGCACAGGAGTCCACAGGCAAGGCAGGCAGGCGTGCACCAGAGGAAAGATGGTGCTACCCAGGGGAAAATCCAGCTCAGAGCACAAACAGCATTTAGCACACACATCTGACAGCTTCACTTGCACAGCACACGCTCCCCTGCCTCAATGGGGATGGAATCCTGCAACCCCAAGCCTCTTGGAAGTGTATTTTCTCTGCAGCCCATTGACAGACACATGCCTTTTCCTTCCCAGCTTCTCATGTAATATTACCCATACCCACTCCTAGGCCAGAGGGACTTCTGAACTTTTCTGTCTTGTAACCTGTAACAGATAAAATGAAAGTGCTTCTATAAAGTACTCTGCCAGAAAGATGGAGATGGCTATTTACAAGAGCCTGGAGTGAGAGGACAGGGGTGAAAGGCTTCAGGCTGACAAAGTTCAGATTAGATATATGCAGGAAATTCTTCCCTGTGAGGGTGGTGATGCCCTGGCACAGGCTGCCCTGAGAATCTGTGGCTGCCCCATCCCTGGAAGTGTCCCAGGACAGGTTGGATGTGGCTTTGAGCAACCTGGCATGGTGGAACATGTCATGGCAGGAAGTTGGAACCAGATGATCTTTAAGGTCACTACCAACCCAGACTATTCTATGATTCTATGATTATTAAAAGAAATGGACTTTTCAGAGCTTCCTAGTGTGGCCCACAACATGCACATGTAGCCTTGAGGCAACTCCACACATTAAACTCCCATCAAAACATTTTTTATGGAAACACTAATCCACATAAGTTATGTAAGTTTATTTGACTATGTTACCAAAAAGTTGAAGGGCAGAAGAACTCAAACCTGGGTCCTAACAACTCTCCTAAACCACCCCAAAATCTATTTAAACAGATGTTTAAATTAAGCACCCCTCATACAATATGCTACAATATAAGGTAGCATTTAAGGTTTCGCTGTTATTAGTTGAAGATACCAAGCAAAACACCCAAGTGGCAAATAACACATCTCTCCTAAGCAAGTCAATAAACCCTCCCTAGTGCATCAGTCCAGTGCAGATTTCCTGGTCTCCCACATGCATCATGGAGAACACAGGCTGCCCAGAGCTACAAGCAAGACTGGCTTTTTGTTGTAAACCCAAGAATTCAGAGTGCATGGTTCAAAGCACAGATAAATGCCCAGATTAGATACTTTTTGACTCGTTCCCTCAATCTCTGGAGAGGTCATTTATCCTCCAAAGTCCTTACAGGTGGTCAGCTGTCAAAGAACATACTTTCAGCTGAATTACAGGCAATTTGGCCAAGATCTTTTTTGTGATATGGGATTTAGAAAGAGGTGTTAATCATATTTTGAAAATTCTTCCAGGGCTCCTTCATGCCACGTTACTGTGCCCTAGAAACTTCAAATGAGGTTTATACAAAAGACCTTGGCAAGATCTAGCATAAGGAAAGGCATGTTTGGGAAGTAACTCTCAGGTGCATTTAAGAACATCAGAATAGTCTGTCAGGCTCCAGCAGATTTTAAGGAGTGCCAAACATCTGAGGTGGAACTAAGTTTTTATTTAAAAAAAAAAAAAAAAGGAAGGAAAAAAAAAAAAGAAAAAAAGAGTGTTCTCTCAGTTTTCCTTGAGGAAACAGCTCTAAAGTAAACAAGTTCCTAAGAGTTCTGTCACAGTCATTTTTCCTGGATGTCTTTTGTTATTGCTATCATTTACCATTGCTGGAATACCATGTCTAATCCTGCAAAACCAACTTGAAGATCAGCCTAACTGCCCACAGAGGCTCTCCAGGTTCCTGTTCCCATTGTTCTTAGAACCAGGATTCCCAGCCTCAGCCCTGTAATGCTCCAACAGCTTCCCAGCACAGGTCCTTCAGCCACGACCCACTTCAGTTCCTTGGATAAAACACCAATATTTTGTTGCCAGGTGGTACAGCTACTTTCATGGCTTAAGTCCATCAAGAAAGCAGAAGGCCACCAAGGTAAAAATCCAGCAGTTGCCTGAGCAGTGATACCAGGCTCTTTTAATACACCTCTGAGCCACAAAGTTCCAAGTCTCAATCCAAACCTCCACAGTGAAATCAGACCTGGCATTTAGGCTTGGCCTCCCATGAAAGGTCAGCTCCTGAGAAAGCTGTATCACATTTTGAAGGGTTTGGTTCAAACCTTCTCTAAACATAATGAGCAGTTTCTTTCATGTCAATACGACCTGTAAAGTTCATCTAGTATGGCTCAACTAAAAGTCTGTTTACTTCAGCTCTATTAAGGGTTGTACTCAAAGTCTTTACTGATAATAATGGAATGGTACTGAAGCAGAATCCAAGCTAACACTATAAGGCTGTAAAACAGGATGATGCAGAAAACAGTGTTTTTATTTAGATTAAATCTGATCTTTCAGTTTTGGTTGTCCTGCTTCTTTCTGTCCTGTGCTATGGCCGAATTCTGCACTGAGGTACACAAAACCCACTCACACTGACAGTGGAAGGAAGGACACATGAGTACAGAAGAGGAGAGATTTAATCTTTCCTGTTTAGGAAATAATCTTACTTAATTCATCCACATTCTCTTCCATACTGCAACTAGCATGGACAGAAACCCTAATGTATGCAATGTGCATACCAGGAAGATAAGATGGCCAAATGGCAGTTTTCTGCACACTTTTTTCCTAATAAATTAGCTAGACCACAGGTTAAAATAACCCTTTTAGTTCTAATGTTGGGGTAGCTCAACAGTTTACAGAATACAAAACTCTGAGCTCATGGGGAGGCAGAAATAGGTAATTTTTTCCTCTATGGACCAAAATCTTTCATAGGGGAGGTTTCAGTCTCCTCTATCTACTGACCTAAAATGAATGGGATGTCACATACGTTTACCTTATCTTGGATAAAAATAGTTTCTCTAAGAACTTCACAAAATGTCAGACCAGTTCACCAGGTAGTGGAAAAGCCCTAGATGATGATGATGATGGGACACAGGACTCCTGAAGAGCCACAGCTGAAGCAGTCTGGTTTTTAACAGCCCATATTTCATATACAACATTAACCAGGATCAGCCATCAATTGTCTTTGATTCCCCTGTAGATGTTCCGTGGGTATTCATAAAATTCTTCATGCAAATCAAGGACAGTATTTTATCTTTAGAAGACACCACATTTCTCTGGGTTTTATGAAAATATGCTCTATTCTAGGGTGTGAAAAAGGATCAGTGAGAATTCTGGAAAGATGTAATAGACCAAATCCCATGAAAATTGTCTGGTTTAGGCTGCAAATCTGAATGATCTGATTTGCTGTTCTTACGTTGATCCCAGGACAAATCAGTGAATCCATCCATACAAAGCTCATTGATGTCTTAGGCCCTTGGACACCAAAAGCACAGAGAAATAAAACCAAAATCACCAGGCACTGAGAAGGCCTTGGGACTTCCAGGGGAAGAATATCACGAGTGATGTAACTGGCATGGAGACAGAACTGGGTGAGGGAAGGAACAAAATTAATGGCAATTTTGGTAAATGGCCTCCTAGTTCAAATTACAAATGAATTTACAATCCACTTAACAGAAAAAGACCTCACTGCAAGCTCTGAGAAATAGTTAAAGAAAACCAGGAGCTCTTTATAAACTTGGAATTGCCCACGAGTAACCAACTATGAGCCTGAATTCTTGAATGGCTGAATCTTGTAAAGAGAACAAGATAGGCCCATATTAAAACTTTTAACGACTTTAGTTAAAAAAAAAAAAAAAAGAAAGGGGAAAAAAAAAAAGGAAAAAAAAAAAAAAAGGTGGAACTTTGCAGCCAGCTGGCTCCATACCGAAAGCCAGGCTGCACAGCTTGAACTTAAAGCTATCTTAACATAATGAATAAGTGCCAATAATTAGCATATGTAGTGTGAACAGGTTTGCTGGCACAAGCAAGTGAAAAACTCCAAGGTAAAGTTATTATTAGGGAGTAATTAGCTCTGTGAAGTAAATGAGTGAAACAATAGCTGCCAGCACTGACAATATGGCTAACATCTGACTATGTGGAAGATAACATTGTAAAGTATTGCTCCCTGAGCTAGAATCTGTTAATAACCATATGTTAGTGTAATTAATGCAGAGTCTTTCTGACCTGTTGTCACATAAGAACAATACTTTCTGGGAAATATTCAAACAGGCAGCTCTAAACTTGTGGATGGCAAAAAAATAATTTGGGAAGTTGCTTACAAACACCTTTTCTTCTGCATTTCTTTAAAAAGAATTAAAAAGCAGTAAATGGGGGAGAAGAGTAGAGAAAAGGCCCCCACACTTATGAATCAACTTCTTTTAAGGCTTAGGACAAAGAGGTCAAACCGTGGATTGGGGCTTTCCAGACCATCTAAATAAAACCCTAAATACTGGATTTTAGGGGTGCTTGTAATCCATGCCCACACTAAATTCTGCAATTTGATTAATTGTATGGAGTGGCCTAAACACTTTATGTGAAAAATCCTTGAACTCAGGACTGTTCAAATCTGAGACTGGGTTCTGAATTTTTTGGCTTGAGCCCATTTCTAAATTGAATACATCCCTCCAGGTGTCTGACATTCATCTGCCAAGGTCTTAATCTCCTGCTAGATAGGGAGGGCCTCTGCTTGTCCCCCACACAGGACATTCACACCTCCAAATGAGTGAAATTCTGTGACTACAAAGGGCAAGGCTACAGATAATTGTTCTTGAGAAGGTACTAAATATCATGCCCAGAACTTCAGAATTTTCCTAATAAATGGCACTGATGCAATATTTTCCTCCTGTCATATCAACATCTCAAGATGTTTAAAGAGGTCTAGCAAATACAGTTTGCTCAACAAGCCCTACAGAATTACTTTCAAGTAATTTTCAAGTCATTCTGCTGGTGTAGTGCATCCTACAAAGAACACATATCCCATGAAAAGCCTTTGTAATTTGATCTTAATATATCTCCACTCCAATTGAGCATCTTGTATGTGCCTTGGTCATTAGAGCATTCACAGTCCTGGGCTCATTGCAACAGTTTCCTAGAGAGGGCAAAGTGTGGTCATACATCCCAAAAGAACAGCCTTCATTTCTAAAACAAGAAGTTAAACAGCTTCAAGGACCTGACCATATTTAATTTCAATTAAAAAAAAAAATTACAAAATTTAATGCATGCTGGTTAGTAGATTCCCTTTTCCCTTTTCAGTGGGGCAGCTAAAAAAACCAACCCAACAACAACCAAAAAAACCCACCCCAAAACCGTTTGTTTGGTTTTTTTTTTTAATGCTTCACAGCCTATTATGGCCAGGCAAAGGAGTCCTGCATGTTTGAGATCTCAGGCATTCATCTTCTCGCTAAACATCTGTTTAAGGCTTGTGTGATCTACCTGTCAGCACCAGTGATCCATAAAGTGTTTGAACCTCCTGTCACAAACCTCGCTGCTGGTTTGATCAGAAGCTTTGTGCACACTAATCACGCCCTTTATCTTTCCTAATGCTGGGAGAAAAAAAAAAAAAAAAACCACCACAGCGAGGCTGTCTTCCAAACCTGAATGTAATTAATCTTTCCAAGGGGTAACCTGCATGGTTTGAAAAAGCAAGATCTGATGGGCTGCTGCTCTTTTTCTGCAAGGGCCTGATTTTTTCCTACCAGGCGTCTTTACACTTGAGTTGTACCCTTTACAAAATACTTTAACTACATCCCAGCGACAGTGAAACAACCTTCAAGATCATCTTATGAATGAAACTGCTGGTAACTTTGCTGAGGAAAAGAGGCCAGTGAAAGGAGCTTGACAGAAGCATGTTTAAACGATTCTCTCTTTTTAACTGCATGGGGAAAAAAGGGAATCAGAATAAGAACTGGTCCCCTTTTCATGTTTCTCCTAAGCTGCTCTCTTCACTAATAATCCCACTGCTACCTTTCTTTGGCTCAGCTGCACACAAATGTTCTGAGAGCTGCAGGAGCTCCAAAAAGGGAACAGATAACATCAGGTGGGTTTGGGGTTTATTACAGCTTGCCTTTTGCCACTGTTTGCTTTCTGTGGCATAAGGGGAATGAATGCTGTGTGTGACAGAGATGACAACTCAAAGTGCACTTGCAAGGAGGCTCATACTGAATGGGAATGGGACAAGGAAGTTTAAATTTGGTTGCATCTTCTCTGGTAAGAAAAGCTTCCTTTGCCCCTCAGCATTCCTGAGTCCAGGCATTAGCAGCAACACAAATTCTAGTGAGCAGATGGTGAGAAGCAGCAAGAAACTGATGCTGCAAGACCAAATCTGAGTACAGATTTCATAGCAATCCTCAACCCAAATAATGTCAAAAGCCTTGGACATACACGGAGGGATTGATCTGTGAGTATGTAGATGGAGTTTGTTTGGATAATTAACTGATCAGAAGAAAAAAAACTTCAGGAATTTGTGCAAAAAAGTAGCAAGTAATTGGTGGGAAGTGACTCTCATAATCACATGGCTCTCCTGTATTACACACTGAACACTCTCAGAATCCAGGTTGATTTGGAGAGGAAAGTAAGTGAAGTTAAATGAATCTTTCTATTACTGTCACCATATATTACTCAGACTGGGAGGAAGTTCAAAGGACTCCAGGAGTCCAACATCTGACTGTGCATGATCAAAGAGAGTCCTGTCTGGTTTATATCTTTTTTTTTTTTTAAGACAAGATACCACAAGTAGAAAACATGATATAGTAGAAAAGAGTAGATGCCTACCAATATTATTTAGGGTTCTGTGCTTGGATCTAGTTTAGATTTCATGAGTTTGTCAATTGTCTGTAGGCAACAACAGCAGTAAAATTTGATAAATAATTTGGGCAATATGGAAGGTTGGATCCTTCTGGCAAGGTTGTTCAACACACTGGAGGTACTTTGGAATAAAGTGTAAGACAGAACAGGAAAAGTGAAAAAACGAAACAATGAGGGGTGTGTGCCACCAACAGAGCAGATCAGAATTGGCATGAACCATGGAGAGAAGAAATGCAAGTGAAAGACCTGGGAAGAATCTTGGGGAAGCAACACCAAACTGTAATTTCATAATTTGGAAAACAATGAGCAATGCCTAGGCTGAAGGAAAGAGTTGGGTCCAATAATATCAAAAGAAGTGAAGAGATGATGGTTTTTGGAGAGTGTCCTGCCAGGAGAACAGGGAGATAATGGAAGTGTCAGAATGACACAGAATGACAACAGAAGATTCAGTAATCAAGTTTTAAGATTGACAAAAAAAAAAANAAAAAAAAAAAAAAAAAAAAAAAAAAAAGGCTGAAATTTTTAGACAGAAGAAAAAGCTGCATTTTAGAAAAGAAGATTTGAGAAAGCAGTCAAAATAGTTTCTTGGAATATGGATCTGCTTGACAGGGAGGAAGATGATGTTGCTACAAGATGAAGACCAGAGAAGTCAGAGAAGCTTTGGGAAGAGATCTAATGAGTTCATTTGAGGCTAGTGACTCTGTCCAAGATTTATGTTCCCTCTAGCTAGAGATTAAGGCACTTGAATCACAACTAATTTATCACTTTTCTTATTTGCTGGCCATGAAAAAGCACCTGGTATTCCAGAGTGGTGCCTAATATTGAATCTTGACAGCTACCTGTCTACAGAGTCCATCTAAATTTGATAAAAGACACAGGTCAGCTTCCAGATAAACTCTGCACCATATAAACTTTGATTATAGAGTGAGGACAGGATTAAACTGGTATTTAGCCAGTACACAATCCAATTGGTTTAAATCTGTATCTCATTGAACAATTAAAAGTTCAAATGTCTGAGACTCTACAGAGGCTGTAATGTGCTGCAAGCCACAGTGTGGACAGAATTGTAATGTTATTAAAGAATGTGTATTTCAAGGAAGAAAGGGAAAATATATAAATTCTTTACAATGTCATTAAAAAGCAACAATGTAACTAATGGAAAGGGGTTTTTTGCTAATATTTTGCTGCCTTATGGTTTCTAACCCCTACCCCATTCTCACCATGGTATGATCATATTAACAAAAAGGAATGATGATAAAACAGCTCCTTCAGAGATCATTTAGATCAGTCCTGTCTGAAGAATTATATTCTCTTGTCTTGCTTAGCTCTAAGAATCAGGTTTCTGTATCTCAACTTAAAATCATTAACTCCTCCAAACTTCACCTTCCCATATAAATGAGTACAATGCTTATGCTCAGTGATGTCTGGGAAGCTAAAAAATGGTTTTGCCTTTTCAGATTTCTGTGCATGTGTGCAAAGACACTTGAAGACAACGGGGCTCTCTTGCTCAGTAAAATCCATTCTCCTGAGGTCTGTTGATTTGTGCTTGCAAAAACTTATCCAAAACTCACATCCAAGTTGGTGCTTATTAATTTAAAGATGGCATTTCTACGAAGAACTGCTTGGGAGAGCTGGCTGCAACCTGCTCTGCAAAAGTACAATGTTTAGCCAAACTGGATCATATAATAGCAATAGTACAATAAGAAGATGTTTTCCCTGCAGCATTCAGCAAATAAAGAACCTACAGTCATATGAACAAAACCAAAGATACAATCTAAGGAAAAACTAAATTTACTTCACTTGATACACTCTGAAAACTCTTAGAACCAAAACCATTTCTGTCCTAGTGCCTTGCTGAATTTTCAGTGCTGACTTACACATGCACACACATGAACTTTTCAGTGCAGAGGTTTCAGCCAAGCTGGAAAAAAAAAGCATTGTTTTTTCAGTGACATGTACTTTTTTCCAAAGGCAGTGATGAACAAAGCACTCACAAGTGAATTTCGAAAGGCTGGAAAAATCAAACAGGCAGTCTAAGAAGATTCCAATTTCTTTCATATGTCTAGCCGCTTCTGACACTAACTGAACAAGAAATTAATTCTCATTCTTTTTTTCCTCTGAAGTCCAAGAGCATCCCTCTCCTAGAGTATGTGAGGCTGCAAAATAAAATTATCAGATGTTGTAAAGCAACTTCATTGAATTCCAGAAATGCAGAAAAGTATGTTTGTGTGTGAACACACAAAGGAGCTTAAAGAAAGTGATAATCTTTAGCAAACACCCAGATATTTCTGCCTTGACCACCTGTCCTAGAGAAACTTGTTCTCCTGAAACAATATTTTCTCAAGACAAAAGGTTTTTATTACTGCTTTTACAATGGGTGCTGTAACAATTCCTTGCTTTCTAAGACTTCATGCTTAAAACACTTAGAGGTACAAATCTTAGTCTTTCACTAAAAAAGTTTAGAAGTTCATCGATGCAACAAGTTTTTGTGCCTTAGATTATCACCCCATTTTAAAATGAATGCTGAATCCCTCAATTTCCTACACAACCTTGTATTTTTACCCAAGAAAACCCAATACTTCTACAAGCAGCAGTTCAGGCAGAGGTGTCTTGTGAAGAGAGCTGCCTACCCCTATGAACACCTATTTCCCATGGCAGCAGAAGATTGGAATAACTGTGGAAAATGGAAGCAAATGAGGGGGAAAAGCAAGGCCCTCTATATTCTTTTATTCCAGAGGGATAACAGTTACATTGAACTGTTTTAGCCAGATCTATAGCTGCCTTTTCTGGTTGATATTTTAAGCTGGAGTTGGTAGAGATGAAATTATGCTGTTCTTATAAGGAAGGATTTTTTTTTCCACTAGCAAAATTTCAAACTTTGACTATTTCTGCATCCATACTTTCTGAAACATCAGCCAGTACTCCCTTTGCTAAAGGTAGTTGGTCTGTCAAATATTGTGTCCCTTCCTAAACAAGCAGCATATGAAAAGCAGAAAGGAACAAAGCAGAAAATATACTGTCAACCTCAATAACCATTTCACAGGGCTAGAACAACCATTTTATTTTATTTGCCATTCAACAGCTTAACTTCAAATAGGTGTTTAATTAACTCAGAGTGGCGGTCTAAATGTTTAGCCTGAAGCTGCCTGGCAAAGGGAAAAGTATCCACTGCACTTGCAGATTTGGAGCATCAGGCTCAAGAAGAAACTGTTAATTGCATAATGCAGAGAATTCATATCACACACTCACAGACAAAAGTGTAAAGATGGAACTTCCACCACAGCAAAGTTTCTTTCTACACAGAAACTTTATGCAAGTCTAAAAAGTCTAAAGAAAAATGTGGGCACTTAGGGGTAAAAACCTGTTTTCACAAAATAAAATTCTACTGGACGTGAAGTAATAGACTTATTAAATAAACAGGAAAGACAAATCTAGGAAAGCATTTTCATAAAAATACAAGCACAATATGTCCAGAGGAGGATGAACAGGATTAAGGATTTTTCAAACTTAATCCAAACCACTATAATATTGGTTTAAGAAAAAGCACAAGGGCTCACAAAATTCGCCTGACAGAAGCTGGGCATCTTACTATGGACAAGGGAAAAACAAGGAAGGCAACATGGATCTTTCCTCCACTACTTGACATTCTCTTCAGTGGCAGAGGCACAGCTTTAAACAGTCCTCCCTCTTTTTTCTTTGGGTCTTAACAAGGGACCAAGCCAAATGAGAAGGAAATGAATGCCCTGGCAGCTGACTGATCATTTAGAGTGTTTGACTTCTTGCCCACCACCCTGCCAAACAGGTATATCCCCAGCACTCAGTGATACATGGCATCCCTTAAAATTAAACAGCCCTCAAATATTTTCTGTTCAAGTACTCTCAACGCCTTGGGGATGCAATAATCCTCCTCCCTCTTTAGTTTATTACACCGAAAGATGTCACACTGTGACTGCTTTAATCAGCAAATAAACAAAGTGCCCAGCACCTGCCTTGGCTTTTATTATCATAATAATCCTGGTTTGTTTTTTGAATTCTAAAACATCACCAACTCAGCCGTAGGTGAGCGTGTGTTTATGCTGCCCCTACTGTCGCCTTTGTGGCTTCATTATTAGCAAGCCATTAAATTAAAAAAAAAAAAAAAACCAAACCCAAAAAAATAAAAAAAACCCACAACAGGAGAAGAAGGGGGAGAGATGGGAAAGGCAGGCCTGAGGCACAGCCACTTGTGCCTGTTAAACACAACAAGCTGCCCTTAGGTAACCAGAGCCCTGAGCCTGGCAGGAAAGCAGGGTAAGCACCAGAAACTGAGAAGAAAGCAAGGCAGTGAACAAACCACTGTGAGCTGGAGCACACCAATCCAGGACAAAAAAGACACATGGGCAGGCATCCCACTGGCGTTTGGTACAGCCAGAATGGAACACAAACCTAGCAGTGGTCAAGGTGAGGACAGGGCTCATGCATAGGGACTGGTAAGGGCCTTACATTCTGATTTAACAAGGCAGTTTTCATGGAATCGAGGGGTGCTTCTAAAATGAAGGTAAGTGCTGACAGAGTCTTGGCTTTGTTACAATGAACGGGGCTGGAAAAACCGAAACGCAGCAAATGCTAAAAATGCAAGGAAAATTGTTTTCTTACCTTGAAGAGGACAGAAACACACCCTCATAAACTTTTCACCACTTATTCACTTACATTTTACTGATGGAACAGATCAGTTTTTCTGCACTGAACTCTACTGATGTGATTCAGTGGAATGGCACCAACATAAATCTGACTCTGGGAATAAGAGAGTCTTTTCTGCCTGCTTCCCTGCCTCATTCTCCCCACCCCCCAAACACCGCAGTCTGCATTCAATTTCTTCCAGTGAAATGGGAAATTCTATAGAAAAACAGCAAAAGTGGAGACAGAAGATAAAAAAACCTAGATGGCCTGAATCTTTGATAACTCTGCACTTCAGTTCACATTTTGTATTGTGGCCCAATGGGAGACGCCTGACAATCTGGGTTCTGTTCCTGGTTCTGGCAATGAGCTAAAGACTAACAATGTGCAAGCTGCTTCCCCTCTGTCCTCAATTCCCCTGGTCTGAAAAACAGGATGCTTTAAAAAGAAAGGGAAAAAAAAAAAAGAAAAAAGAAAAAAAGAAAAGAGAGAGAGAGAAAAAAAAAAATTCCAAGATCCGGTAATGATGGTGCTACATAAGATCTGGATCATACACAAATATCTGTGCAAATAGACTGTGAAATGCAGTAAAACTTGGTGATTTAATGTTATTTTGTAGAGCTATAAGTGACTACAAGGGATGAAAAAGAAGAGGAGAAGCATACCTGGCAGTTATGAAATAAGGGATGATGCTTCCAGAGCAAAGTTTCCATGCACAGGGAGTAACATTTGAATTTCAAGTCACTCCAGTATTTTGACATCTCTTTCTACTATTTAATAGACAGCAGCAACAATTTATCATAGTGCCTCTAGGAGGTGTAAAACAAAAGTAGCCAAGCATTGTGGGAAATGTACACTGCCAAAGCTTCTGAAATAATCTGAGTGAAGACAAATCACAAGTTCAAGAAAGTGTCCTTCATGTAAGTATTTCAGTTTCCTTCTGAAGCAGTAAGAACCTTAGAGATAAGGACCAAACTTCCTACCCTAATCTTTCTTTCTAAAAAAAGGGATTGGGCAAATAGGCTCAACATCTTAAGGCCCACTTTTCCCAGGGACTGGATAGAATTAGATCTGAGTAGGTTTATCTCAATCGAACTAGGATAGTTTCTATTAAAAAAAAAAAATCCATATTTTAACCAGCAAAGTTTAATCCCTTCTTTTCCTGTGAAAACTCAGATAAGTTTGATTTTGCGCCTCTTGCTGTCTCCATACTCCAGGTATTATGTCATTGCACATTAGACTGTGTCAACACACCGTGACTTCGTTCCCGCTAATGCAAAACCTCGCAAAACATGGAGCCGGGAGATAATTTCAGAGCGCTTTTTTCCCCCCTCTGTTTAATGTAACTCGGTATTTATCCTCCCGTGTTTCTGACACTTCCATTGAGTGATAGTCCCAAAACGAAGAAAATCAGTCTTTTTTGCATGCAAAGCCGTCTTAAGGCAGGCTGGTGAGCAGCAATCTTCCTGGGCAGGTGAGCTTCACACATGTCTCAGGAAGCATCTCTGGCTGGTGACATCCAGGAACAGCAGTGACAGGCTTCCAAGGAAGCCTCCTCAAGTTCCCCCTTCGGTGGAAAGAAGGCTTAACCTCCCACAAAAGGGCACCTCCTGAAGGAACAGGGAGATGACGTCTCAAAAAAAGAAAAAAAGGTGTGTGAGGCTCTGAGAACGTGTGCCCACACTCTAACTGTGAGAGAAGTTTGCATGCCTGATCTTAAGAAATGGCTGCTCTCAGAACAGTCTGGTTTTTAAAATCAATCCATCTTTTTCATATTTAAGTATTAAAACAGTGGCTCAGGTTCCTTAAACAGTAAGAAAATCAATGCAGAGAAGAAGCCATGTGGAACCAGATAAAATTACAACATCGTGTTAGGCTTATCCTCATCCTGGTCATTTATTTCAGCACAAAGTGTCTCTAAATGCTCATGTTTGGATTTTATGATGTTTTGTACAAGAGGAGGGAATTTCAGGCTCCTGCAATCAACATGTTGTGGTAAAATCATGCAAAACTTCATGAGTTTCGAGTCAATTGGTAATGAGACACCACCAAAAAACAGACAACACATTTCACGAGAAAGAAGCCTTTCAGGAAATAGTCTTATATAGCATTATTAAAGTCCCATCTTCCACTGTTAACTACTGCATGCTAAAGCAAATGTCAGCCTAGGGGGGCTTAATGTTTCTAAATTAAACACCCTTCAAACACGCTTTCTGACAGTTATCTTCATATTTTCCACAGATGCTGCCACTGCCACAGAGTGAAGCACTAAAATAGATCCAAGGCTGGTGTCACATCCAGGCTGTGCCGATGCCCCTGCCACTGCAGCTGGAAAACTGCAGCAGGAAAAACACACTCTGTGCAGAGGGCATCTGATGGCACTGCAGGCAACACTTTGGATGCTTGAACCACTTGATCAAAGCAACAGAGAGTCACCAGCAGAAGGTTCTGTCTCAGACTGAAAGCAAGAGTCCATCTATGCCCATTCCCTGGATGTGCACTGTCTTTTGAACACTGAAATGGTGCAAGCTATTCCACTGCTGCAGACTCACAGGGAAGCCTGTGCAGATGCAACATCCTCTAGAGGTTTTGCTTACCCTGTAAATCATTATGCCTATATCCTTAATTGTTTGGCACAGCTCCCAGGACATCCATTACATCTCCTGTGACTAACACAGCTTTGTATCTGTTCACCCCTGGGGCTTCCAACCAATAAATGTCTGGGCATAGAGAGAAGGGCATGAAAATAATGCATTATAGGTCAGCAATATTCTGTCAGGACACCTTAACAACATGAGCCAATGAACCAGTCAAAAACACAGCACGAGCCTCTTGCCCCTCTTTGGTTTTCCCTTCTCTGGCTTTCTTAACATCTGGAGAGTCAGTCTCTAAGATCATACTGGAGTGTGGAAGCCCTATTCTGAACAAAAACTTTAAAGAATAATAAATGTACATCAGAGAAGGTGGCATCAGGTACTCATTTATGTGCACATTCTGCCCATTACACACCTAAGCTCCTGCCAGACCTCCCAATTTAAGAAGTATTCCCACAACAAAGCCACCAAACAGATGAACAGCAGTGGCTCCTGCTCAACAGCAGGTGAGGTGGTGTGAAAAAAAAAGAGCAAGGCAGGCAGAGAAGTATCTGTGGCACCTATAACCCACTAGAGCAAGACCTGCTTCATCAGATGGACAGAAAGTGCTTAGTCTCTAACCCATGGCTCTCACATGAGGCAGGATGATGGTATTTGTGGAGGCAGAAACGAGGAACACTGGGAAAGAAGCAGGGTCTTTTTTGCAGAAACTGCTGGTTCTTTTAAAGCCATTCCCATGGCTGCATCCAGGCTCTGAGGGGAGCACAGCATTGGGAAGGTAAAAAAGGAATCAGTTCTGTGGAGGCAGAAGGGAGAAAAGGCAAACACACCCAGACCAAAAGAGAAGCAATGAGTGCAGAGGGATGGAGGGCGTTTGTGCAAATACAGATTTCACGTGCAATTCATTTAAAGGCAGTGGCATTTTTATCACAAAGAGGAGTTTAATCAAAGTCTCAAGAGATCTGCCATAAAGGAAGCCCTTGCCTCGCTGCCTGGGCTGTCTGAAAGAAACACCTGTTACGCACAACACCAAAAAAAAGACAAAACAAACAATAGGTATAGAAAGGAGGCCATGGTTCCAACAATGGGAACTGGAGAAGCACAGTTTTCTCTAAATGAAGGGCTAGAATCCTATCAAATGAACAGCTGGGGAAAGCATAATTCTTTATATTTGCAGGGAAGTTGCACAGATTATATGATGGCAACAAATACAATATATGTATCTGAGCTCTGCTTCCTAGGCACCAGAAAGGACAGGAACCTGCTAAGATATCTCTGGGTGGAAGAATAAACTTGCCTGAGCCCAGCTCCAGGAAAAAAGATAGCCAGATTTCAAAGGAACACAATGGACAATTTTCCTCCCACGGGATCTTTACAAGGGTTTCTGCTAAGAGGATACTGAGCTCAAACAACCTTCTCAAAAGGTGCAGAAAGCTAACTTGTCATTTACAAAAGTCCACCCAAGAATTAGTGATGAATTCTCCAAATTGATGTTTTATTTTAAATAAGAAGTGCGAATACTCTTAACAAAGGATACAGAATTCTATGTCAGTATATTGATTACAATTCAAGTTTCTTTATTCTGATTGTACCAAAAAGACAGGACCTCTGAGCTGTGCACTAAGAAATAATGCAAGGGAAGTAGACTCAAAAAATACCCCGAAACTCAAGACACAGAAAGCTAAAATTCTTGAAAAATATAATTTCAAGATTGCCTTTCATTTCAAATAAAGAATAAATGCAAGAAATAGAGCATAATTCTAATTCTTTGCTTACCAATACAATGACAAAGAAATTCCTGGATCTACCATAAAACCCTGAAAAATTCACAGCTACAATCAGCTGCAATTTAGGAAGTATTCACAACTTGTAAAAACATCCTTCCTTCCTCCTAAAAATTCCTTCAGAGCCATTAAAAATCTATATTCAGAAAAGAAGTCATGTTTGTAATTGATATCCAAAAGGGGGCATTTCAAATGCATGCACAAAAATGTGTATAAAAGGCAGCTTAAATCTGTGTATAAGGTGAGAATGCAATCAATGAGCTGTTTCATAGATGCTTACTTATTCCTGGACTACAAATTTGAACTCCAGGGCTAAAGAAATTGGAAATTATGCTTAATTTAGATGCATGTGATTCTTAGGGATATTACTAACTTAAAACCTATTACATATGGTACAGGAAAAAGCCCTTCTTGCTTATTCACAGCAGCTCAGAAATGCTTAAATGGCAGACAAGATTCTACACACAGTTTGCAAGATAAGGAAACATATTCTCACCACACAGAGCTTTAAAGGGACAAATGCTACAACAGGTTCCATCAAATACTGAACCATCAGCCTCAGTGTTGGTTTTTTTTGGGTTTTTTTTGCTAAAGCACAAAGAATGTGGTAAGTTAGGAGAAAAGAATTGATTAGTGGCACAAACTCCTCCAGCCCCAACCCCACTGAGGGAGAATGGAAGGAGCAAATGGAGGGGGCTGAAAAACATGAGTCAAACTCCATTTTCAACACAACCAGACCAAATTCAACAAAGGCACAAAATCACTCATCCACCTTTCTGAAGAGGATAGCAACGGGAAAAAAAAGTCTTCTCTATTTTGATGGAGACCAGCCATCAAAACCACACCAAAAACCAGGTAAAATAATGCTACACTGGATGAAAAGGCAAGGAATTGAACATCAGGGAATGTCAGAATTAAGGTTGTTGACATAATTTAATTTCCCCACTTGTCAGTATGGTTTACAATTATATTATCACGTAATTCTGCAATACAATTTTTTAATTCAACATGTATGACAGAGATACATGAGAATAAAATAAAGGTATCTATTTCACTTAGTTCTGGCACTTGTAACTTTCAAATGCCTTACTTTGTTACCTAACCAATGTATTTCTTTGCACACCATGTTCACAGCACACAAGAGTATAGAAATATTTCAGTCATTTCTGTCCAAATCCATTTTAAATTGCTATTTTGTTGAAACCATCCAAGTTCCAAGTTTAGAATGATTTGCTGAACAGTATCACTATCATCTTTTAAATAAGTCAAATCTGATAAAAAATGTCATAATGCACACATTGTAAAATTAGTTCACTCACTGTAGCAAATATTTATGAACTCCAAGCACTGTAAATTAAATTTGTCTCATTGCATTATTATTACTTTCCATGTAAGTCTTAATTTTATTTTTTTATAACTTTATTATGCTTTTCTTGGAACTCAAATTCTTTATTTAACTTCTAAATACAAGAAACTCTGACATATACCTCTAAATCTCTTCAAAGCACATTTTAAATCTATTTGAAGAAAAACCTGAAATGGTTCCTTCAAATTATTTAACCATTACAAATTTTAATCAACTTTCATGTGGAAAGTAAACTTAAATGGAGACTCTACACAAGATGCAAAAAAGAAGTGGCCAGAAAAGCCTTTTTAGATAGAATCAGCTGGGCAGAATGAGATGCCCAGTGCTTAGAATCATAACAAAAGATAATGGTCCTTCTATATCAACTCTCCCAGTGTTTTTAGGGTAAGGGTTGTAAATCTGGCAGCAGGTTTTGTTTTGGTGGTTTTTTTGGTTTTTTTTTTTGTTTGAGTAGTGCTAATGGATGCAGATCAACACTGCTTCTGTCCAAATTCCAGTTTGGGAAATTACACACCACTTGCTTGTGTCTCCCTGTCCTCCCACTGGAGATTCCCACTCCATCTCTCAGCTCTGTGTACCTGTACTTGCATACATAACAGGGAAACAAACTCCTGCTAAGGCAGGGTGAAACATTCTCCCATCCAGTGGACCACCCCACCCTCCACTGGTTGACACCACTGTCATCACAGCCAGGACAAGAAAATGCACCCTCACACTCTTGCAGGTCAGAATCTCCTAATACACATCTCACTAAAAGTAACATTAACAAATGTTTACCAAAAAAAAATGACATCCCCTATTCATGCTATGCATCACTACAAAACACAGTAAACTCCTGAAGAAACCTTAAGAGCCATTTTCTGAGTAAAAGCCATGCAATCCCAACCATACTCCATAATACTGAAGAGGAAATGAATGAGATCTGAATTTAGCTTAGAGTTTCATTCTCTTAGGGATCCTTCAGGATGTCCTGTGCCACATAAACTAAATAGTACTTGGCCAAGAGGGCCAAAACCCCTCCGTTTAGAGAAATCACCAGAAAAATATGCAGTTGTGAATTTTCAAAATTTGTTTTCCTCCTGGGGGGGTGAGACCCTACAATAAATGCTCTCCAATTACGCAGCCATCTGAGTCATTTTGCAACTGGTGACCCCTGTAATGATGTTCTCGTTTTCAGAGCCAATGTGATGCCACACAGCGATTTGTCTGTTAAATTGAATTTTTGCCTCTAGATAGATAGATAGATAGATAGATATAAAGTTTATTTTGAAATGTCTCCTAGTGCTTCTGAGCCTGACTGATGTGAGATGTTATTTTGAACATGCCAAAGCATCTGAACAGCTCCAGTCCTTTCTTTTCAGCGTGCATTCCTTGATAAGTGGCAAAGCTTCCCACTTATCAGTCACTCAAAGTGACTGTGGCTGTCAGTTGTGTACAAAGCGCAATCAGTTTGGAAGAAGAGACACCAGCATTTTTCTTCTCAGCTTGAAGCAAACACGTTTTGACTGCTAGTCATTCAATTTTAAAGCATCTTCAATTAGGGGCGGATGAAGATATAAAGAAAACACATCCTAAACACCTCTGCCAGCCAGCAGTAAAAAATTTATTGTTATCTTCTGCTTTACCTTACTGCAGAGACAGCAGCAGCAGCAGCCTTTTCTGGCTGTACAACAAAAGTGCTCAGGATTACACACACTCCACACAGACAAGACCAAGGCCATAAAGAGGTCATGCTCAGCTTCTCCTGCCACTTTCACGTGGTACCTTCTGCTCCTGTGCCTCTGCTGCCTGCTGTGCAAACACCTGCACAGGTACACAAACATGCCCATGGGCACGCCACGCCATCCACTCTGATACAAACATTCACAGAATGACATGGGCTGCTCTACAGCCTATAAAATGCCACACCAAACTATTAAAGAGGCCGTGGAAATATAGATGAGAGGAAAGGGAGGGATGGCAGAAAGGAGAAGTTGCTGTGGGAAAGGATGGGCAGCTGCATAAGAAAGGTTACTCAGTACCAGGGAGCTGAAAGTTAAAGAAAATGGTCCAAGTTGATGGGTGAGACGTGCAGAAATTGGAGAGGGGATCTCAAAACACACACAAAAAAGAAAAGACAGTGCCCTGAAATGCCTGCTGAGGAAAGAGAGATCAAGATGAGGCCTTGGAGCACAATGCTGCCAGCTGCAATGACTGGATTCGACTGCTGGCCTTTTTCTTGCAGTCTTAGATGCTGGATTATTTTGGGTGTCTCAGTGTTCTGGTTTTTAATAAAAAAAAGAAAAAAGGTTTGGCCTTCCCTTGTGATTGTGTGAGAGAACTGGAAAATGGGAACACTGAAAGCTCAGTAACAGAAAGTAAATTAAGAAAAGATGCTAAAGCTGCAAGGAAAGAAGTCATGAAGTTCAAAACAGTGCTACAATTTGAGAACATTTGGACCAGTAACACTGGAGAAAGCAAGTGCTATTGCAATCAAGTAGCTCAGTGTAGGCAAAAAACCAGCTGATTTACCTCAGTCAAACATGCCCTTGCATTTTCAATAAATTCAAGTTCACAGAACAAATTCAAGAATCACAGAACATTCTGAGTTTGAAGGGACCCAGCCACAAGGGTTCAATTCCTCAGGGAATATGGGGATCGAACCCCCAACCTGGGCAAAGTTGGCACCATGCTCTGCCCAAGTGAGCTCATGCAAGTTTTAAGCAGATATTCCTGGTTTGCACTGGCACAACTACTCCAGTCAACAAATTTGGATGGTATAAGGGTACAGAAAAGGCCTGAGATCAAACTACCTCAGAAACTTGCAGAGGGTTATCCTCAGAGCTAAAACCACAGCGCAAAATTATACTCTCCACTGAAAGAAATACAGATGAAGACCTCAACAACCTTTCACATCATTTAATTTTCCAAGTAAGGGAAGAAAACGAAGGGCCACGGGTTACTCAAAAGTCCAGTCTAACACAAATGTTATTAATGGAAGTTGAGAGGACAGAAAGCCATTAGCTCATTCTGACCAATTTTTCTTTTTTTCCCCTTGCTTTCCCGATTTCCTCCCCCAGCCTTGGGTTGGTTTTTATGTTTTCTGTTGTTGTTTGTGTTTTTCTGCTTTTGATTTGTTGTTATCTTTGGTTTTGTCTGTTTGCATGTTTTTGGTTTTGTGTATGCATATCTGTGTGCTTTTGAATAACTTCTTTCCCAAGGGATTTTTCTTCCTCAAGGGACAGGCCAGTTATTCTGAAAACTGATAGGACATCAGCTGCAGAGCTTTGTGAGGAACAATTGTTTTGCCTCTTTGCTGGCAACGTCAGTGGTTTGGGAAGAGGTTGCAAAGTCATGGGAAAGGCTGCAGTGTGACTCCTCTTTTTTTTTGGGTCTCACTGAATCCAGTATGCCCATGTTTATAAGTTGCAGGAAAACAGCTGCTCCTGACACATGATGAATTTGGACAAAATGTCCCCACATGCACGAGACTGCTCAGTTCGACTGTGCAGTCATAGCTTGTCATATCCACACTGGCAAAACAAAACAAAACAAAAGAAAAAAAACAAACCATTTCAGTGGACAGAGCCTGTTCTAAAAATATTTTGGAGAGTGAGGAGGAAGATACTTTCTCACAGTTTCCTACTGAAGAAAGGTCTCATTAAACTCCCACTAATACAAACAAGAGCCTTTTCTCCATGTTCAGTGGGAGTTGGATCAGGTCCTCACTTCAACAGCTTTATTGTCTTAGCAAGGAAACCTTTTGTCCTCACCTCTCTCTAATACGCAAAGAGGACCCTAAATATGGAAAAAACTAATAGTGTTCTGCCTTGCAAGGGCTTGCAAAGTGATTGCAGCACCACAAAGCACTGCTCTGCTGCCACTGGCTTGTCAGAACAGCAGAATTCCTGGAGAAAATGGGAATCCAGAAGCAACAGGAATTAAATCTGTAACCAAGCTCTTGTGCAGCAGCTGATTCTTTTTGTGTCTCCAGTGAAGGACTCATCATCTCCAGCCCTTCAAAGCCTCTAGAGAACTCTGGTTACAGACATGAGAGAGGTTGGGACCCAGGAAAGAAATGCCCCAAGACCTTGTGGCTGCACTGCGGAGACAGTGACAGGGCAAAGATTAAGAGTAAGGATCCCTTCCCTCCTAATCACAAGCCCAAAGTTCTCCAAGTATTTAGCTCATATAGTGGCCTGCTGGAGGTTTTGGGGTTTTTTTTTGAAGCAGCAGACTTGGAAGTATAATTTAAGACTGCAAACTTGTTGGGGCAGGGAAGAAAACCTTCACATTTCTTTTTGTGCAGTCAATTAATCTGTGTCTTCTCTCAACAAGAGAGATAAACTGGTACCTTCTAACAAAATAAAAAAGAACACAAACAGGCCTAAATATCATGCAGCCAGCTCTGGATAGCAGATGATTGCTCACCTGAGGAGTTCAGAACAAACGACCAATCTAAGCAACAAAAATAACTGCGTGGCTAAATTACGGTATCTGAAGCACTCTGGAAGCAGGTCTCTACCACTGTTTTGGAAGACTGGAATCAATCCAGAACCTCTTGCTGTTTGGAAAGTTTTGACAATAACAACTGTGTCATTTCAAAAGTTTGCACGTTAAGCTTTAAGAAATGTTTTGCTGAACTTCTGTGTAACTCGGAAACCAAATCCTTCTCTCTTCCCCAAAAATACAGCTAACATGTTGAAAAACAGATCTGGCTGAAAAATGGGCTAGCCATCCTGCAGGAAATTCTAAGTTCGAGATTTCATTACATTCCAAATTGGAAGAACTTCTTAAACCTCAGGAGGTAATGAGGATGGGAATATTCTGGTTTGAGAACACGCTGGTGCAGCCAGACCTCTTCCTCTACCAGCACAAGCCATGGGGAAAGGGACACAGCCAGCTGCCAGCGGGTGGGAGGATGGAAACCTGGATCCACACTCACAAAGGAAAGCCTTCTTTGGACATGCAGGGCAGCTGAGTGGTTCAGGAAAGGCAGAAAGCTTGCCCACAGGGCTGTGGTGCACAGATTTTCTTCTAGACAAGCTGCTGAGGGTCTGCAAAGCCTGAGGCCATCGAGGCCACAGCAGACTTTCCACCTAGGAGCTTGGCAAAGCCACATCCCACCTGGCAGGTGTGATACTGAAAGGGTTAATTCAGTTTTTACTGTGCCTGTGAAAGTTTTAGCAGAGGAATAAGGGCCTGCAAAAGCTGCTTTCAGCAAGGACAGTTGGGAGATAAGGAGAAGACATCTGGCCCAGGAATGCAGTGATAGACAAAACAAAGGACTGAATCTCTGAGAACTTGGGGTGGGATTTATGGTAATGGGGTGAACTGTTCTGTGCACACAGAGACTTGTACATCTGTAAAGCTCCTGCAGAATCATATGCCCACTTTAGGTCAGAATCTCCTTCAGGCCTGAATAAAATTATTCCCTCTTTAACACGACTTCAGTGTTGGAGAGATTAATTCCGCTATTTCAGGCAGCTGGAGTAGGCCAGAGTCACTCGTTCCAGCTTTGCATCAGAATTTAGTTGGGATCCCCTCATTCTCAGAGGTCCAAACTCTCCACAAAACTGTTTTCCTATTAAAACATCTGCTCTAGCTCTGAAGGAAAATGAAAACCCTCTCCTAAAACACCCAGTCATCAAATGGTTACTGTCTGGCAGCAATTGCCCTCAAGTTTCAGAGAGCACTTGGATCTTTGGCTAAGTATGCCACTCAGAAAAGAACACAAATACAAACCAGGTACAGACAACATCAAACCAAAAAAGTCAAACAAAACTGTGGCCTGAATGTTAGAAACACTGTAAAGCAGCATTTTTGCTTCCTGCTGCTTTGAGATCTTAGTTTTACATTATTGGCAACCTGAAGTGTTCCAAGATCTTGAGCTGGGCTCTCCAAAAAAAATTTTGACTAAAAATCAGAACAGATTAGAAAACAGCATTTGGCCTCTGTTTTGTTTGCCTTCTAATTTTGGAACTTGTAGTGCTCATGGTTTCAGATTTTGCCTGGAAATATGAGAGTTGGAAGTTTACATTTTGGAGAAATGAAAGCTGGCATTTTTGTCATCACATGACTCCAAGAGCTGGGGCTTGAGGGAAAAACATAAAACATTGTCAGGTTTTCTACAAAATTGTGAGATTAGCAGTATCAGTTTTATCACAATTTAGGCTGCAAGGTTGACCTATTTTATCAACAGTGCCCTACTGAATATGAATTGCTTTATGAATTTTAACAACCATATTTCATTTTAAATATAGTTCAATTAAAGTGACATTCATCACCGAGCTTCAAAGCAAACCCTTCCATCATCATCCTGGGCTAGACTTTTTTCTCTGAGCAAGTGAATTGCACCACCCCTCCAAACTTTGTGTTTCAGAGGCTCCCTTTGAAGAAAGACACCTTTGGGGTGTACTGGGGGACCAGCTCAGCATCATGAGCACTTTCCAAGCTTCTTCCACTCTCTGCTCCAGGTTGTAGAGTGAGGACACTAGGAAGCAGATTATGGCCTCACAACCAAAGAACAGAGGCCCTGAAGGACAAAACAAATCTGAATCCAAGAACTTGCTGAGCTGTACCAGGTTGTCAGCCTGTTCTACAGCTGCAAATCACGACCATTCTGAAATACAGTCTGAAATCTTCAGGGTTGTTTGACAGCACAGGAGCTTTCAAAACACACATTCCAGTTCCATTTCTGGTAAAACAGCACGACAAAGGGGTGCAGGGGAGAAGACCACAAATACCCAGCAGGCAGAAACTGTCCCAGTGGAAACCTTACACACAAAGATTAGGCAGAACAGAAAGCAGTGTGCACGGGAGGGCACATTCCAAAGTGGCATAAAAACAAATGGGGGAGGGTTAGTTAATTACTCAGAGAAACTCAAACCTCTTCACAAATTAGGCCTAGAACACCCTGAAAATTAGAAAAAAATTATAAACATTTGCCAAAAGAACAAAATTCCATCTAGTACCCATTTCAGCATTTGAGGTTGTACAGATTCTCAAATTTAATCTAATCTGCAACTTTTCTCCAGCTTACTTAACCCTCTGTACAAACTCCTTGTTTTCTCTTTTAGTGACACCACCTTCCAATTAATCCAGAAGAGAGGGGCTTGGAAAGGACATGTCAATTAGAGACTCACATGCCAGGTACATTTTTCTAAGCTCAAGGAACTAAAGCACCTTTCTCCAGCACCACAGAAGCGCCAGTTTAATTGAGCTGTGGTTACACCGAGCATTTGGAGTCTTCTGAGGAGGACAGACACATCACAGTCTCTCCCTGGTTAAATATTGTGTATCAGTGATTGTGTGATGGGGTAAGGAGAGAGGGAGCTGTTTCCAAGTCAGCACACTGAGAGAAAGGGCTCATAAATCATGGGGTGAGCCAGGTTATGCTTTTTTTTTTTTAACCTTAGGGTATTATGCTTTCAATACAATATTTCATAGCCCTTTTTCTGTTGTAATAATTTATCTGGAATTATGGCAACTCTTGCAAGCTTAGAAAAAAATTGGCTCAAGTAAGACAATTCCTTTGTCATAAATAAGTTGTGCTCATAACTACAGCATAATCATTCAGCTGCACATTAGTCAAATAGTTATCCACTCTTTGTAGGAATATTTCCCTGTCAATAAATCTAATGCTATTTCAAATCTTCAGGCCAGTGTGACAGAAGCTTGCTAGATTAATTAGGGCAGGGTCAGAAAAGCTGAACTCACAACTACATTCCTGTCTCAGTTTTCTTCCACCTACCATAACCTGACTGTAAACTCATTGACCATTTTAAACATGGGCATGTTAGGGTGACTTTATTGTCTTAATTTATATACAAAGGGTCATTTCCTTAAGAATTGTTTCTTCTCTGACAGTCACTAATTGAGGAGAAATATTTTGCTTTGTATTCACTGTCAACAAGGATTTTTTAATTATTATTTTTAAATGTTTTTCCCTTCAGAGTTATGAGCTCCAACCAGGGTTCAGGAGACTTCAGGCATGGAACTGTCCAGATTGCCTGTGCAGTATAACCAAAATTTCCCTACAAACAGATCAGCTCTGTGGGAATGAGAGAACAGTATTGTCTCTCTGCCTGTTCCATTCTTGACCTTTCCTGCCTGACCATCCAAAAGGAGGGTGCCACAGATCTGATGGGGTTTGTGTGAAGTGGACCCTGGAGGTGAAATTCTGACCTCGGCAGGGTCAATATTTCATCTGAAATCCCTTGAGACAGACCTCCAAATCATTTCTAAGGACTGCAGCTTCTATCAGATGGTAGTTGGCTGACTTTCATTTACTACTGACTCAGGTCAAACTTGGACCAGGGATCAGGAGATGAAAGGCTCTATATCTCATTATCAATAACCAGGGTTTTCTTCACTACCCTAAAAACAACATACTTCATTCTTATCTACAAGGCATTAAAACTTAAAAGGGTTGGGGTCAAATTATGTTACTTCAATTTATTTTTATTCACTGCTTATAAAACAACTTCCTCTCTCGCTGCCATAGCTAAATGCTAAAAATATAAATATTTTCCTTGCTATTGTACAGGTTTTGCTATTGTTTTTCTTTTAAAGTCTAGTTAAAAATGCAGCAATAAAGAAAAATCCCTCCCACACACAAATTAAAGAAGAAGAAAAGAGTACAAAGGTCGAGGCCAAACCAAGCCTTATCAATCTCAAAATTATTTTCAGCAAAGCACATCTTATGCAGAAGTTGCCTTATAACAGAGGGGTGGACCTTCCCAGGAGTTTTTCATAAAAACCCAAGTCATCATACAGACAGAATATCCTCTGGAATGATAGAGCCAAGTTTTCTTCTAGTATGAAGCCATACAGCTCCTCTGATCTGGCTGGAATTAAGTTTTCTTAAATGGGTTTCAATTGTGATTGATAATTTCAGGCAACTCACTCTGAAACACTGATGAAAAGCTTCAGAAGGAGAATCCTGCTGCTACTGAACAAACAGAACACAGTCTACAGCAACTTGCAATGCTCTGTACAAAACTGCCTAATTGAACAACCAGAGATTTTACCCTGATCCTAGATATCTGTAAGAAGTCAAACCTCTCCTCTGTTATTCTGTGGAAACCTTCACAGGCAAACTGATTTGCATTGTTCCCAAAACAGGGGCATGCACATGGAAGAAAAGCAATGAAATACAGTCAATGGCATGAAAAGAAACTTCTGAATAAATTAAGGAAAAAAAGAGGCTAAATAAAGTTTGCTGGTTATGCTGGTTTAACAAAATATTTTACTACTGGGAATAAACCTGCAGATACACAGAGTTGCTCTCCTGAATCTAACCAACCTTTTGACCAATTTCTCACTCACACAATACTTCACCACAAATAAAAATTCCCACACTTCCAACACCTCAGGCAGAGGAAAGAAGGTGCACTTGATTATCAATCACTGAGGAGAACTGCTTCAGCAAAACCTGAAAAACAGAGCTGTAGGACACCAGCTCCAAACAAACTCTTCCTGGCAATGCTTTTATCACTCCTGAGGAAAGAGGATTTGGTCCTGCAAGTGTTTGCTTGCATGACCAGCTCCTCTAACATCTTCTTCCTGATCCTACAGGAACCATGTTAATCTTATAAAGCCTGCCAGAAACTGACCTTTTTTGCTAAACAACAGGTAAAATCCTCATGTGTTTCCATGAACAAGATGCCAGCCAACTGCAGAGATTCTTAAAGAAACCATGGCAAAAATGGCTGAGGGGAAGAGTGGGGAGAGGGAAAGGAAGAGAGAGAACAGGGGCATGGGAGGAGACGTGTCTCTGACCTGGATCTGCTGCTGAAGAAGGTTAATTTTGTGTTGCTGCTGCAGAAGCTGCTGCTGTTGTCTTGCAATCTGTGAAGAAATTGCACAGAAGAAACGTGAGACATGGATCACCATTCCCAGAGTCCATCCACAGGAAGCTTCAGCCCTGCTTGGTTCTCTAAACCTCTCCACTGAGCTGAGAAACCTCCAAGGGCAGGTGCCAGCAGCCAGGAGACTGCTGCTGAAGCAAGGGGCACATGTTTAGGAACAGTTCATTGCTAACATCAGTGAGAAAAGGAATCTTACAGCCAATGTTGTGCTGGATATGAAGACAAGGACATGTGCAAAAATCTTACTGAAATGGCACTGCTGAAATTCCCCAGGAGAGAGAACAATACTAGCAGAGAAACTGGAAAATAGTGGAGGAAGGTAGAAAAGGCAAAAAAGCAGGATGGCCAGAATTACACTTCTGCTTGGCACAAAAACCCACCCCAAAAATGGCAATCTGGCAGCATGGAGGAAGGTTTTTAGTGTACTTTTTTTTTTTTTTTTTTTTTTTTTTTTTTTTTTTTNTGGAGGAAGGTTTTTAGTGTACTTTTTTTTTTTTAATGTAGAAACAGGCACAAAGAGACTGGAACTGAGTTTGGAAAAATCACTGGCTCTTCCATGTGTGTATCAGCTGCAAGAAACCAAGGGGGCAGGCAAGGCTACAAGGCTCAACACAAACCAGTTTATGGAAAGAGATGGAGTTGTTCTAAGTGTCCTCTCAAAGCCAAGTGCCATTTTCCATAAGGATTTCCACCCTCCCTCTCTGCTAAATGATTGTGAATGCTACTGCAGACACATTTTACACCCTGTGAAGGAAAAAGCAGACATTACCAGAATGGAATTAAAGAGTTCTAAAGGCTGCAGGGAGATAAACCATTCTTGAACTCAAAAAGCAAATTTGAAAAACTTTCATTTATGGTGTCACAAAAGCTCTGCTCTCATGACCAGCCAGTGCAGCAGCACTAACATTAGAAAGAGCTCTGCTCTTCCCCTGTGTCATGTGTACACATCTCAGGGTCACTTGGTAACTTACACACACTTACTGGAAGAAATTTTGGTGCTTTCTTCCCCTTAGGTATTTTTTTCTTTCTTTCCTTTATTAGACTATTTGCATAAGAAACAACTCGCTTATAATTAGCTCCACATCTAACAGGTTAAATAAATGTTTCCTTTCTGGAGCCTTTCTTGAAGAAAGAAAAATAATTTTTATCATTACACTTTTTTCAGAGTCTGCATAATATGGAAGTATACACAATTTCTTCAATTAAAAGAAATCCTAGTTATCCTAATTTCTTACTGCCTTTTCCAATTGTCTTCATTTTCTTTTTCACTTTCAAATATCTCAGCCATCCCATGGCACTAGTGACTTTAAAAGGCAGGGCACAGGGAACAGCTCATCCATGATATCTCCTCATGAAAGCATCTTGCCAATTCCACCTTCACTCCTTCACCTACCTTTGCTGTTTTAACAACAGCATCATACAAATTTTTCAGCTAAAGGTAAGTCACAGGTTATGCCCCTTCTGTTCTCTCTCTGTTCTCTTTTGTGTGGGATTTCAGGTGTGAGGCCAAAATACCCTTTGTTTAAGATAAAGCTTTTAGATAATTAAAACCAGGGAAAACCAAGGCTTAAATGTCTGAAGGTATCAGCAGTGGTTTAGAAATCTTAAGACTTGCTTAAGTAAAATACCAGCACTGAATGTGACAACTATGACAGATTTCAAAGAATTTTGTGAGTTTCATAAAACTCACATAGCTGCAGTTCTGTGATGAAATTTGAAACTAGATATCTAAATATTCTCTGCTCATGTTCAAGTACAAAAGTACAGACATTAATTTCTGTTAAAATCTGGACAGTGAAATCTGTGAGAAAAGTTATGGTTTTTGCCTAAAATGTTCTATGTCCTTGTATGCACATTGGAACTGATCACATGTGAAAACCATATTTGCATTCCAGTGAAGGGCATATTTGCAAGAACTGAAAATCAAGCTTCTCAAGTGTAGAAGAAAAAAAGTCACACTTGTTCACTGACTCTATATTATTCTCTACTTTTTTCCCACAGCTGGCAAACCCCAACTTTTCATTTCTCACATTACAATCCAAGTGCTGCATTTTGTTCTTTTTATACCTATTCAGTATTACTGAATTAAAGCAGTTTCAGTGGATTGATTATTCAGAAGGGCTGAATTTGCCTGTTTACTTACAGATAGTTTAAAAAATCCAAACAGTATTGAAAGATAATGCAGAATGGCAGAAGATTCTGAGTTTTAAGGGACTCACAAGAACTTTAAAGTCCAACAACTAAATGAATGGCCCATGCAGGGGGCTGAACCCACAACCTTGGCATTATTGGCACCAGGCTCTGAACATATATATATATGTCCAGAATACATCCAAGATGGATATATTGCAAATTAAATAATTCTGCTGGTATGCCTTTGTTCAAACTTTTTCACCTTGGAGAACAAATGGGAAAGATTTGGGGTGCAAGAGCAGCTTTTAGAGTATGAAGCCTATTGGAAAGTCCTTCTAGAAAATGATTTAAGCTGAAAGCCACTGTAATAATCACTCACCTGTTCCTGTTGCTGCTTAGCCAGCTCCATTTGCTGGCGTTGTTTCTCGATCTGAGATGCAGCCAGCTTCTTCTGTTCATCGTGAGCCGCCAGCAGCTGTTCCCTCAAACTGGTCAGCTGATTGATCATACCCATGAGCTGCCTTTCCTTCTCAGCGAGGCTTTCTGGAGTCCCTGGGCATCATATGGTAGGGGAAAAAAAATAAAAATAAAGGGGTGAGGAGAAGAGAGGAAATTTAGAGCGATCCAGCTCTTTATTTTGCAGCTTTATTGTAAGCAAAGTTTTAGGAGGAGCATCTGAACATAGCAGCATATTGCAACATGCTGCACACTAAGACCTGTTCCTCTCCAGGAAAATGAGCCATGGAGGAGAAATCTGTACACAGGCTTTCATCTGGTGGCCCCCTTCAATGCTTCTTTGCCCTTTCATCTATTTTCCACTGCATTTCTGTCAGATTAATAAAAGTGAAATAATGCTGCCTATTTTGAGAAAGTTTCAAGTTTTAAACACTTGGGGATCAAAAAATCAACCCTCCCAGGTTAGTGAGACAAATATATATGTCAAAAACTCAGGAAAAAGATACAGTTTCTGTACGTGTTGAAGCATTGATGTAGGATAAATATTAATATCCCTCTCTAACCTATTATATCATCTTTATCCCTGATTAGGATTAAATTACATAGTATTTAAATTGTCAATAACTCCTATTGCTGTTGCTGCCACCAAGGTGCACTTTTAAAGGAAAAAGTCTCTTATAATCATATCTGAAAACCTGAGTTAAGCACAACTCACCATCACCCTCACTACTGTTAGATGGTCTCTTATAGTAGAGTTTAGCAGACACAGACACAGGAACTCACTACCTCACTTTCATAACCATGCTGAAAAAATTATTTTTCTACCCAGAAGGAGAGTGGTTACAAGGGAAGGGAAGAAAAAATTCCAAGAAAAATCAAAAGCTATGACTCATACAGTACAAAAAAGGAAAAAAAAAAGGCACTTTTAATACATGTAGGATCATTTGACTGTGAATTTAAAAGACCTGAAAATACGTGTAGCAGCTAATCCACAGATATCCCCAATACCACCACACCCTCTCACATGAGTCAGATCTCATGAAAAACCTTTCCAAAAAGCCTTTAGGAAAGGATTAAGGCTATCAGTGTCAATGCCTCCTCTGAAAATAGCCTGCTTTTGGGGCTACCCCTCCATACAAACCTCTTTCAAACACAGGAAGCATTCTTCTGCCAATGTCACCAGTGCTCTCCAAGTGAAAAAAAAAAGAAAAAGAAAAAGAAAAAAAAATTGGCGACTATAGAAAGAATGTCCCTAGCCAACTATCAGTCAGACATGGAAAAGAGCTACTGGTAATAGCTCATTTAGTCTACCCCCCTGCCAGTGCAGGAATGTTCCCTACAATATATTTACTACAGCTTTCTAGATTGGATTGAAATGTCTGAAATGGGGAATCATCTACTGTTTGCTTTGAAAGGCTGCACCACAGCCTTTGAGGTGGCACAGGGAGGGATCTTTGCTTGATAGTTAGCTTAATTTACTTCTTTGTTTGGTTTTGTTTAATTTTTTTTGTTTCTTTTTTGTTACTTTTACTTAATTTGAATGATGTGATCCTAAGCAACATCCCATTTGCTGCATTAGCCAAGTCCAAGCACTTAAATCCATCTGTAGACAGCCATATGCCAGTGGAAAACCACAAAGAACCACCAGGAAAAATGTGACAGAAGAAATGCAACTAAACTGGTTTTTTTATTAGGGTTCTAGAAACTTCTGCAAAAATATTCTCACCGCACAACAAAGAAATACAGCAGAATATTCTCGGATAAAAAAGCCTCCAGAAAAACTGTGGCACAAGCTGGAAACTTGAGAAACACACTGAAACAGAAACCATAGGACTTTAAACCTGTTCTGCTAAAAGCTGTGAGAAAGAATGGAAGCCAGTGCTAAAACACTATCGCGGCTGAAGAAAACACTTCAACTACGATTTTTCCTTCCAACATTGGAGACAGAGAACTGCTACAAAGTAATGCATTTGCCACCTGGCCATGGAATTAATCAGAAGTTTCTACTGCCACTCTTCATCCTTTATTTGTTTTTCCCTGGGATGAAAGGTGCAGTGTTTCCAAGTGGTGTAGAAGAATTATTCTAGAAGGCAGCCCCTGCCTTGGCCTGTCCACGAGGGTTTGCTGTAATGCTCCCCTAATGAAGATTATCGTGCACTGATGCTGAATCATCTGAAAACAAAATACTTTGTATTTATTTATTCAGCAGATATTTTATTCCTAACTTTTACTGAGGGGTGGATGAGACAGAAGGGAAGAAGGTCCTGCAGGAAGAAGGAACACACAGGATTGTCTCAGTCCCTGAGCTAGGGTAAGCAAAAAGAAATCACTGTTAAATACACCAACACACATCACAGCTCCTCAGCCAGTACTGGTTCATCGCTGTATTTGGAGCTTTCAGTTGGGAATCAAAAAGCACTTTGTAAAGTTAAATTAATCCCCATCTTTAAATTAATCTGAAAGGTGGAAAAAAATGTTTCCATATGTGTAAACTGACAGACAGGGGGATCACAGAGCTCGTTACCAACAGCAGCAGAAAAAAGACGCGCTGATATCCAACCCCGTGTATCAAAGTCCTGGCTGTGCTTCTTGGGGGAGAACAGGATGCTCCATGTGCCACTGACCCGACCAGGCACTGCACAGGCACCTCCTGCACTGCTTCTTCAGCCTCACTGACCCACAGAGCAGCAAAAAACCTCCCCAGCAGCAGAACAGCAGCTTTATCTGAACTGCAAGAATGAAGATGGAGTACTGTGTCCAGCTGCGGGGTCCTCAGCACAGCAAAGACATGGATTTGCTGGGAGAGGTACAGAGGAGGCCACAAACATGATCAGAGGGCTGGAACACCTCTCCTGTCAAAAAGGCTGAGAGAGTTTGGGCTGTTCAGCCTGGAGACACCTTCCAATACTTAAAGGGGCTTATAAAGATGGGGATAAACTTTTTAGCAGGGCCTGCTATGACAGGACAGAAGGGAATGGCTTTAAATGAAAAGAGAGCCAATTTAGCTTAGATATAAGGAAGAAATAGTTTACAATGAAGGTGGTAAAACCTTGAAACAGGTTGCCCAGAGAGGTGGTGGATGCCCCATCCTTGGCAATTTTCAAGGGCAGGTTTGACAGGGCTCTGAACAACCTGGTGTAGTGAAAGGTGTCCCTGCCCATCGCAGCAGGGTTGGACCTGACCACCTTCCAACCCAAACTATGACTCTAGGAACTAAGAGCAAGCATGAAGGGCCAATGCAGACACCAAAACCACAGGCACACTGCAGCCATGCAGCCAGGGACAAACCCACTCAGTCTCTTCATTACTATTCAGTTTTTAAAGAAAATCTGAAATGCCCACAAGGGGTGTTTTATATCCTACTTAGTAAGTACAATGCATAATTCCTTGGGTTTATACAGCTGGAGTGAAAGTAGTCTGACAAAAGGCAGACTTCTTGCATTGTATTTCTCAAGCTATTTCAGTTTGCTAATAAACCAAAAGGGAAAATTTATCAGCATGAGCTTTATAAAAAACTCTTCTGTTGGAGAATACTTCCTGGAAAACATGGCTTAGTAGGTACTTTTTCTTCACAGGACTAAGCCATCCTTCCAGTAACTGGAATAGTACTTAATGATAATTTCAATTCTTTGAGGTAATAATTCCTTGCAAAATAAGTGCTTGGATAGCCATACTCTCAAGTGACCTGCACAAAACCAGAGGCAAAAAAGATCAGCTATGTGGCTCTAATGAGAGATGGTGAGTTCTGTGCAGATCTCCCCTTGTCTTATACACACACACCTATATAAGCCCCATTACCATGAATCACACCTTTGACGTATCTTGCAGGTAACTGGTGGCTTGTAAGTGTGTGAAAATGAAAAAAAAAAAAAAAAGGGAAGTAGTTGAATCAGATGGTCTTGATAATAATGTTAAGTGTTTGCATTTAGTTTAAGTTTGGTATTTTTTTAATGTTAGCCTTATTACCTAGCACACCTTTTCTGGAATTACCTTCATGGAAATGGCCAACAAAAGTGCCATTTCACAGCTGCCATGGTCAGTCATATATTACCTTGCATAACATATGAAGGCCAAAGCATGGACTGCCTTATGTATTTAATGATGAGGTGAAGGCAACAGTGGGGTCACTACATAAGTACAAGCAGTTATAGGGATTTTTCCTGGTGTATTAAAAATCACTACAGAGGTAACAGCTCCAGTTGGTTTTTTGATGCTTTTCTAGATGCCATAGAGATTGGGAGTAAACAAGGATGGTGAACTTTTGTCCTGCCCTCACTATTTTCTCTCTGTTAACCTGCACGAGATCTAAACCTGTATCATTGTGTGAAATGTCTTGGGATTTCCATTTAAAGAATTCCTTAGCTTACAGGGCAAAATGTGTCAGTATTTAAAGCAACTGAGCCAACAACAGAATAAAGACAGTGGCTCAAATCATGCTACTCATGAATTAATGAACTCTCCACACGGCTGCTAACCCTGCTAGGACCTGGGAGGGGGTGCAAACCCCCTCAAACCCCAGCAGCCATCTTCCACTGCTTCCTTCTGATTCTGGAGCTGGCTTTTCCATGTTGCAGTGCCCTCACTCCAGCCCTCCAGCCAGGCAGCAGGGCTGAGAGAAAATAACCCCAAGTGTCCATTACTGCAGCATACAGCTTGACAGCAAGCTAGACCACAGAGCTACTGAGTGAGGAGCAAAAGCAGAGTGCCTTGAAACAATGACTGCCTCAAGAATTACTCTAAATTACCATCAGATCCACAACAAGCAGGTACTGCACATTTTATGTTTAATAAAGCTTTTTAACCACCAGGCTGCCTGCCTTTCAGGAGATGGCTGTAGGTGCTGTAGGTGCTCTGCAATGGCAGAACAAGGATTTCTCATGACTGATCAAAACAGCTCAGGCAAAGGACCATCAAAGCACTCACTGCAGGCTGGTAACTGCATAAAGGCCCAAGAAAAGATGCTTTCCAGATGCATCAGCTTATCCTCTATCTCCACGAAGAGAGACTCAGAAAAAAACCCCATGTTTGTCAATGCAACACCCACAGCAGATGGCAATAAAAGAAGACTCAAATTAGTGGCATTCTGTATCGCCAAACCTAAACTTCATCTCAGATCAACACTACCCATAATAGTGTTTAAGTAGTAGAAGAAATTTACTCAAATGTGAAATAAACTATTACACATTCTTAGTTCTGATTCACAGTCTCAGACTGGCAGTGACAGTAACATTTTAATAAACATTAGAATGAAGACACCAATATGACCAAATGACACACTTAAAGTGAGAAAACGAACAGGAGAAACCTTGGCATACCCACCCAAAACAGAACCAAAGCAAAAAAAAAAAAGGCAGAGAAACTGCTTTTGCGATCAAAACAGTAAATACTTTATTATAATTTATTAGACAGAATGAGAATGTAAATGAGAAATTGGGAAAGCCAATATTTTCTTCAACAGACATCTTAAGCTTTTGCTGCAAATGTTCAGGCAGTGAGAGTGTTTGCTCCCAGGCAGCCTAGGGATGTGTATTCCACTGGGGCAGAGCTATGGCAAGGCTCTCCTCAATCCCTCTGCCATGTCCCCATTAAACTGCTGGGAATGGCATCAGCCAGGGGTGCCTGTGTGCACCCTCACCCATACAGACAGTGAAATCTATCCACCAAGTCAGTTTACTATCAAAGTAATTGGGTAAATAGCTTTTGAACTGTCAGAATCTGTCCTTCAAAGGAAAATCAAAGAAAACAATGCGCAAGTACAAAGCCTGGAAGACACAATAATATTGTATTATGTTCGTATCATTAACCGTGGTTACAAAAGGAAAAAAAAAAAAAGCTTCCTGTATCTACAAAGTTTTCTACGGGGGAAAAAAAAATCATTAAATGGAAATAAGAATATTTTGAAGCACTCTGTATTCCAATAATGTTAAGATGCATAATAATAATTGGAGCAGGCAGTATAAAGCATTTTTTAATTTCAAAGCACTGCCTAATTGATCTCTTTAAAGACTGTTTGCAGGTAGAAAGGTAATGGTATGCATCATGTTTTTCAAGAGCAAACTAAGGCATGAAGCTTTTTAGCAACTTGCTGAAAGTCATTCTGCACTTTATGTGGTGTAGGAGGTTTTATTGCTGGCCTCGATGAAGTCACCAGCAGAACTATTTCGGCAAGGCCAAGAATTTCCCCACTGACTCTTAACAGTAATACACGTTAAATAGATAATTAAGTCTGTGTTTGACCCAGCTGGAGACTAGGTAGGGCTTCAGCCAAGGGGACCCTTATGAATGAACCAATTATTGATGTCACCCAACCTACGGAGCAACAGAACCGTGCCACAACACAGTTTCTGTGTAACTCTGATGTAACACCAGGGTGACAAGGACTGAGCTACAGCCCATACATGAGCTAAAGACTGAGTCACCTCCAAGTATTTCCTGCAACAGTGTAGGGTTTTTTTTAAAAAGTAGACTTTTTAAGCTAGTGAAGGCTACAGTTTTTGATACAAAAATGAAGGAGGTTTTTTCAAACTGAACAGTCTATTAACTAAGCTGTCCTCAGAAAGAATAAAATCCTACTGGTCCTAACTGTACCAAATCCAAAGAATAAAATTATCAGTAGTTCATAAAAAAAAGTATATTTTCTACAAGGTTTTCTTACAGTATCTTTCCTCCAGAGTATCATTCTCATCCCAGTGTCAACTACGTTTTCCCCACTCCTTGCCCCAGTTTTAACCTTGACATATTAGAAATCTAAACCCAAACAATACCAGGCTCAGTAAGGAAATCAGGAAAGTAAAACAGACAGGCCACCTAGTCTTCTTCTACTTTAAAGCAAACTAATCTGTGTCATGCTCTCCCTACATAAAAATTTAAAAACCTATTTATAACATACAGAGGAGTATTTCCATTCGTGCTGCTGACATCACCTGAAGTCACATATGTGAGGCAATGGGGAGCTGATGTTTCCTTCAGGAAAAGCAGTGTGATAAACAGATCTAACTGGCTGAGGTAAGTTCAGAATTTAACATCTTCTTTCCTCTGTTTTTGAACAGTAATGTTTATGGCCAAGCAATGGGATTGCACTTTAAATTATGGACTTGCTGGGATGTGTTGGTGGGTGGATGTGGGTCTGTGAACGTGTGCTAACTCCCCTAATCAATATTTCAGAGAGTGCTTTACTATGGACTAGAACACAGCTTCTCAGGCCACTAAATCCTGGAGCTGTCAGGACAAAAACATCTGGAAGCTGGCATTTTTCATCAAGTATTTCATCCAACTTTGCTACACAACGACTGTCATCTTACAACTACCCACCTTGCTAAATTAAATTATTTTATCTTATCGATAGGGCGAGTCAGCATAACAACAGAAAACTTTCTGACTGCTTTTCACTTGGCAAGCCACAGCCACCAGAAAAAGAAAGAAAGAAGGAAAGAAAAAGTGCACAATTCAAACTGATTTGCCTGTGCCTACAGATTTATGTAATGAATCTTTTCTGTTTGACAAGCAAAAATCTGTTTTAGAACAGCAAGCTATAAGCAAGGTATTTATTTCAGCAGACGGACATTCTTAATCTCTTGTGTTTGAGTGCGAGGCTGAAGAATGAATAAAACCAAATTATGACCAATTACCCTCTTTTGCCATTACTAGCCTCAAGAACTCATATTCTGCAGAGGAAAAAAAGCTCAGCCGTCTGCTCTGTAACAAACCAGCACTTTGCTGTTCCACAGCGCTGGAAAGAGGCTGTCACTGAGTGCTCTTTATTTGCTGTCAGAAAAAAAAAAGTTTTTGGTACAGTAGACTGCAAACAAAGCTTGGTATTCAACCAGGTTAGCAACTTATTGTCAAGGTTACAAAAGGAATAGACAACATTTGTATTGAGACTGTTTTTCAGAGGTTGTTCATTGTTTTACTGTCTAGACAACAAGTTAGAACTAGGCTAGGAAAACAGCGTTTGCTGCTGGGATTTTATGCAGCAGCAGGAAAAAGAGTAAAAATGTGTGTGTGTGTCTCTGTGTGTGTGTGTCTGTGCGTGGGGGGTGTGTGTATTTGCTTTGTTTTGCTTTCTTTTGACAAACTGGCAGTTGTAGTTCAGTGACATTCAGCTCTATCAGCACATCTTTCAGGTAATTTTAGTACCATGAAGCACAGCTTTGGGACCCTTTTGTTAACCAACTCTCTGAATGATTTTTAAATATAGTGGTTTGGCCCCCGTGTGTTCAAAGTTGTTGGCATTTGCTACCTTATTTAGTTCAACTTTATCCTATTAGCTCTATCAATAATCACATCTAAAAAATTATTAGAACCTGACTTTTTGTGATCAAATTACGTACCTCTATGTACAAAAATCTGGAACAACATGAATTGGCTGCTTTGCCATAAAATCACATTTTCAGATGCTTTAAAAAAAATTCCCTCAACCCTCCCTTTCACATATACAACCCTCAACTAACCTCCCATTCTAGGTCCAATAGGAGCAGCTCCATCCAGTCACAATCTCTGCCTCAGGCCTTCTTTTGGGCTGAAGAAGTTGGTGTAGCTCAGCTAGCACTGGCTACTTCTCTGCAGCCTGAGAGTATAGCACTGCATTGTGATCAACCTCCACGAGTTTGGCAGCTGCCAAATCTCCTCTTGAAATTTAGGGTTCCCTGAGTGCAACTGGGCAGCCCAGCACTTCTGGAATATTGACAAAGGACTAAAGCTCAATTTGCAATTTGCTACTATTAAACCCCTCAAAAAAGTTAACACAAAGAAGAAGGTTCTAAGTAGGTTGCAACAAATACTGAATTTATCACAGTTAAAAGCTGACAATCCAACATATCTTACCTCCTTCACTTATGACTCTCACTCTCCTCCTCTTTCCACTCCACTTACAATACTACCCACAAAGAGATAATGCAAAACATCCACAGCTGACACAAGTTTGCAAACATTTCTGAACCACTAATTTGCAAATGCAAACTTCACACAGCTCCTAAGAAAGTGTGCAGCTTTCACACATCTCCTGGGGATCCGCGCTGTATTAGTCAAAGGTTTAAACCCAGTGTATTTCCCCATGAATAATCTTTCTCCCTTTCCCCCTCCTTCTTCCTGTCCACATCTAAATGCAGAATCCCCAGCTTCCTTGTCTTTGGTTTACAGATTATGTGATCCAAAGTGTCACTCACTGGATTACTGCACATAACCTGAGCACTACCCGAAGCTTTACTTGTCTTCAACTTGTCCAGCATTACTTAAATGGAATTATCCGTCGCAATCCATATGCCGAATCTGCATAGCTCACTTATCTCAAGATTCTGTGTGTCACCTCCCAGATTATCCGTTTTAATCCATACATTGAATCTACATAACATATGTCTTTAATTCAGGGGCTCTGATGAGCCATAGTATCGCTGAATGGATTATTTCTCTTTATCCATTATTGGCAGCCCTGAAACCCGTTCGCTGCGTACTCTCTCGTGCCCCATCCTCCGAGCACGTGAGCAAGATGGGAGTCTTCAGCAAACACAGCTCTATCTCACATCAAACACAGCCTGACACACCTGCACTGGCACTTCGTGGAATTTGGAACCCGGTCCCTCATGCAAAACAAATGTCTGTGTTATCCTGAGTTGAGGATCAGGATTGGTAGGCTAATCTCACTTCCAGTTACATCCATAAATCCGTGGTTGCTCCAGTGCAGTCTCTGGAGTCACCCAGATCTAAGTGGGTACAATGAAGAGCTGATTTTAACCTAATGACAACCCCTTTCACACTGAGTGCAGAAAGCACTTCACTTGAGTTGTTTACAAACTCACCTGCACAATAGAAAAAGTTTTTCAAACAACAACAAAAATATATCAGATTCAGACTTGCCCAGCCTTCCTTGAGAAATTTAACAACCACCATTAACAATGCCTTCAACAGAAAACCAGCTCAGAAAAATTGGAAACAAAAGTCTGTTTAACCTCTCGTGCCATGCATCCATTCAAAATTAGCTCAGTGGGGAACATTTAAAATATGCATTATTACATCTTGATAAGCTTCAATAGAGAGATGGACAAGATTAGCAGCAAGGCTTTGTGCACTCCAAGGAAGTTTTAAGAAGAATTCTCCTCATGGTTGAAGCTGCCTCAGTCACCCCAGTGTGAGCAAGGCTGGAAAACTCAGNATATTTTATATACCTTTTCCTAGTAACACTGGAGGACAGCACCTACTTTCCTGCTGCAATGCACAGCTAACAAGGCAGTCACACTGACAGCAGAAAAGGGGGATGATTTTCCTTCCTGTAGACTATCAGTTTGAGACCTGGAGATCTCTCTGCTCCATTGAATCCAATAAACTGCATTATCCATGAATAATCCAGAGGCCTTTTGAGCCCTGGTTTTGAATATGATGGATATAAGTAAGTTTGAACAGGCTTTAACCAATTCAATACACAGTTTTACAGCTTCACTTTAAAATACTTCAATTTAACACCACGTTTTGTGGGTTTTGCTATACAGTGACCTGTTCTGAGCAGAGTAAAAATTCCATGGATATCAAACCAGAATTTCTTAAGAAATCTCTAGCTCCAAACTTGTATTTTAGCCCCAGACTATCTCTCTGAACAAACACAGGTATTTGAGTTACAACTTCTACAGATATGAAAGGTGCTAGATTTTGCCCCATTTTCAGAGTATTCCCTTGCACTACCTTTCAAGCTGTGGAATAAAACAATAGGTTTCCTTTTCAATTAGTAACTGGATTTATATAGATCCTTCTCACTGTGATCCTGAAGTTTGCAGCTGGCTCTCTGCAGATACTCAGTGATGGCTCTTCTGTTTTACGGGCATGCAGATGAAGAAAAGGGGGTTTAAAGTAGCAGCCAAAGGTAAGAAAGCAACCAAGAGAAACAACTGAACACGAAACATGGGAAGTCTGGTCATTTCCAACCATCCAGCAATTTCCCTGTCTTTAATAAAATATTACTGCTTTCTAACTTAAAAGAAATCACGCTAATAGAAAATAAAGTCTTCCTCTTCATCTCCCTTTCTTTTAATCTCTCCCAGAGAATAAAACTCAATGGTAATAACACAGACTTGGGCATTAGCAATATGTAGCCAGTCTAGTGCTGAGAGTTTCACACATGATGTACTAAAACTCCCCCAGACCTAATGAAAAAAAACAATGAAATTTTGAACAGTTAAGTGGAAAAACCCACTCAGTGTAAGACAGTTGGGCAGCACACCTCCTCTTGCTGTCCACATTCCAGGGTGTATTAATTACAAGACAGTACTTAAGCGGAGGCTTCCAAATATCACTAACAGAGAAATGAGGGGCGAAAAAAACCCTGCAGCTGCCGGGCTAAATGCAGAGAAAGAAGTTAATTAAAAAATCACAACTGGAAAACTCCGTAACTATAGAACGACAAAATCGTTTTGCAGCCTAATATATGTGTGTTTGTACACGTGTATGTGGGTATGGAGCAGCTCAACTTGCACACCTTTCCTGCTGCCTCACTAAATATAGCTGCAATACAGCTGAGCCATTGTTTGTTGGCTGCTCAGGGCTGATGGTGCCATGAAAACCACATTCCTGGGCACTAAATAATCAGCCTGCCTGACCCCCCAAGAATCTGTAAGTCAAATTCATTTACCCCCAGAGGGCAATGCTCTATTGTATCCTCCCTCCTTTCTAGCCACCTAGGAACAATGGACAATAATTGCAACTGTCACGGCAGTCAGTAGGAAAAATAAACCAGTGCCTGTTTTCACAGCTTACTGCCAAACTTGATCCAAACACCTAATAACCATGCCCCCAACCACAGAACCACAGTTGCACTAAAAAGCCTCAGATGTGAGGCTTTTGAACAGAGCTACAGAACAATAACTCGACTTGTGTTCAAAATATAAAGCTAAAAACCAAAAATTAAAGCAAAGAAAAGTCTTCTTTGAGGCTGTGCTGTTGCTCCCCATCCTTTCCCCCAGGCACGACTGAAAGGACTGTTGAATTTCTCTCATGGTAGCACAGAGCTGGCTGCTGCTGCTGCTGCTTTCAAGTCTAGTTTGTGAAAGGGAAAAAGTGGAGGGGAGAAAAAAGATTGCCCTCCAAAAGAACAAGATCATAGGCACTGGGAACAGACCACCTTCTCAGTGCACAGCACTCCTCAGAGCAGCTCTGCAGAGTCCAAAGGCACTGGAGAATCACTGGGAGTCCTTCTAAAGGTTCCAGAGTGCCAAGAGTTAAAGAGGCTCCATACAGTGGGCAAGGTCTGCTGAAATACAGACCCAAAAGTGGCTATGAAAGATGTCTGCTCATATTTTGTGCCTGAAACATCTTAAAGACTCATCAGTTCACAGCAAAGCATGATGTCATTTTGGAACAATGTGCTTTAAAAACCCAGAACTCCCAGGTAAGCCCAGTGGCTGCCCTTCCTCTTTATGACCTGTTGCTTTACACACATGGAGCAGGAATGAAGAACCCAGGGTTTGGTCCTCTGTAGTAATCATCATCATCATCATCATCATCATCATCATCACACCACCATCTCAGCCTGTTGGGGGCTGGAGCACTATATTCTGCTCTAAAGCTATCCTACATATGTAATGAATATATATTTTTGAATTACAGCCTCCTAGGGAGAAGCCTGGGGAAACAAGTGGCATATTTTCCTACTTGGGTAAGTCAGTGGAACAGCACAAACTGATGCTGGTGGCTTGCTGGTGACAGGCTGGAAGGCCCATATAATTAAAATAACACTTTTCTTTGCATATGCACCAACCCATTAACCTCTGAGAGCATGTTGTATTGTATGCTTTCCTGAATACTGCCAACCTCTTGTGCTTAAACCTGTCAGGCACAAGGTTTGGGAGCCTGCCTGAGTGAGGATCTCTAGATCAGGCACAACACTAGTAAGTAAACATACCAAAAATAATGGAGAGAAACTAAATCCAGTTTATAAACACAAGAGAAGGGCTTAATTTTAATTTCATGCTACTTTCGCATTTCCAAAACACCGTTGGCTTGGATTTTGCTACTCCAGATGTACACTGATATAAATGGGAGAAGAATCAGTCACTGTTTCTTTTCAGAGTGATAATGGCTGCTCTGAAAACTTACAATTTTTGACATGTGTATTTTAAGTGAGTTCCTCATCATAAGCACTGCAGACAAATTAGAAAAATAATAAATTACATGAAAACAAACAACCACAGGTTCCCTAAAATGACCTCAGATATATAAAATGGGGAAATATCTTGGCAAAGCAGAAACGACTGCTGCTGGAGAGTGGTCAAATTTTGTCATTTTCCTTCTGGAGTACGGCTTTAAAAGAACATGCTTTAGTGCACAGATGTTGTACGCTGTCTTTTAAAATCTGCACTGGCTAATTTCAGTACCTAGAGGTATCATTACACAAACTTTGCTCTTTTTATTTTTCCCTACATGCAAAAAAAAAAAAAAAAAGTTTTAAAAAAATCTACATCGTCAAAATCTGTCCAAAAATAAACAAGGAATTCAGATCACTCTCAAATTTCAGAAACTGAGGTTTGCTATGCTCTGATACCACATATGTCTGATACAGACTTTTGTTTTTCCCAATCCAGCAATAGGATGTGTTGGTTTACAACAGAGAACGATATATGCAACAAAAGCTTAATGTAAATTCATTCACTTAGGGCAACATACCATTTCATTGATTTATATTATCACAGATGGGAGTGCATACATTTCATTTAAACCCCAAATTACCATGTTTGAAGGGGAGGGGAAGAGGAGCAGACAAAGTTCCACAAAGCCACTGGTATCTGTATATTCATTCTTAATTTCCTTTAGCAGAGAAACAGCGTTACCTTTTATTTCTCCAAAGTTCCCTGATCCCATGGCAAGAAGCTTGTCTTTCCAGTCCTTTGATAGTAGCTTTTCAATACTGGGAGTTTCTGAGTGAAGGGGGGGAAAAAAAATGTAAGCAAATCAACATGACTGTCTCCACAATAGAACTCATTAAAAGTCTATCTGCTAAAAATAAGGCCAACCCTATTCTGGGCCCCAGTTCATAATGACTTCATCAACAAACTGATAAGAGGGGAGGGAAGAGAAAAAAAAAAAGGAACANACGAATAAGAGGGGAGGGAAAAAAAAAAAAAAAAAGAACAAAAAAAAAAAAAAAAAAAAAAAAAGAAAAAAACTGAATGTGTTTTGTCACCTGCTGTTTCAAAACCATTAGCTTTTTCCTCTAGTGGAACAAAGCTCCGGTAATTCTGTATTACAATGGGCACATATAAACCTGCAGTTCATTGTTTTTGAATTTGGTGAACAAGTTGCTGCCTATAATGGATGCCTGTCAGTTTCTGGGTGTTAGTCTGCAGTCAAAAAATAATTATGTTGATAAAATGCGGAGTAAAGAGAGAGAGAGAGAGAAAGAGAGAGAGAAGCAAAGAATTAGCTCCTAAATCTGCTACATGTAATTATATCCCTCTGAGCCTTTACAATTACATCCACTTTATAATGTGTGTTTAAACATCGTGTGGTGGTAAGCACACTGTGGAAAGATTTTCTGGTAACACACGCATTATAAATAATAATAAAAAGTTGGGTATGGAAAAAAGCTTTAAAAGACTGCAAAATCCAGAGGGAGAAAAGGCATTGCTTAGAATGGAAACCCATTATTTGCTCATTTCAGATTCTATCACTTCCTTTAAAAAATAAAATAAAATAAAATATATTTGTTCAGTATTTTCAGGAAAAAATGCAGCGAGGGTGTGGATGGGTCTGATATTTACGTCTGCAACTCTTGTGTTCTGACCTCTTTTTGTGTAGAATTTTAATGCATAAGTAAATATAAATGCTAATAAAATTCAGAGAACATTAAACTCAATTCCAAACAATGTAATTGTATATTCTTGTCAGCATTTAGATGGGTACACAATTACAATAGCTTTCAATCCCACGATTAGCACTGCATTCAGTTAGAAAATGGAGTGTACTAAAAGATAAGTGTCCCAGTATGTGCCATCTAAATAACAATACCCACACTTATTATCTGGATCTAAGACATATACTGCTATTCTCCACATTGGTGTTTATGCGTATTTGTATTTGTTCAGGCATTTGTTTACCCCCTACCAGGAGCATAAAGGGAGTACACGTTAACTTATCAAAGGGACCGTCTGGCCTAGAGACCATACAATTATTAGCAACTGGTTAACTTTCCCCACAGTAAAAACCATTACGAGCAACCTTCATTATCTCGTTTGGCTAATTCCTCCTCCTTTCTTAAAGCCCCAGCCCGGAGCTCGGAGGCGCTGCGGTTCCCCGGGGCGGCTCTGCCGGCTGCGCTCTCCCCGCACAGCCCCCGCCGCTCCCGGGGGCTCAGCCCGGGTATCCTCAAACCCTCGGTGTTATCAATGCACGGGGAACTGCGGTGCCACGGGCACGGCGATGCTCTGCTGCATCTCACATCAAACCTCGCCTTCTGCTGGCGCGCAGACAGACAGAAGGACGGACAGACAGCCGAGCCGGGCACAGCCCCTCGCCCGCATCTCGCCGGGAGAGCAGCGACAACCTTCGGATGGCACCGACAGCACAGCAGGGTGTTTTGTTCCGTGACATTTTTGTTCGCGTCGCGGCACCCCCGATCTCCTCCTGCGCTGATCCCCGGGCTCGCCCGAGTGAGGTTTCTCCGCTAGAACCTCTCAAACTTATCTCTAAATCCCATTAAATGCCAGGGATGCGGACGGGAGAAGCCGCCGCGCAGAGCACGGGCTGTGCCGCGGCTGCTGAGCCGGAGGCGCAGCTACTGCTGAACTTCGTCCGTCCCCTCGAAGCACCCACGAAGGAAACCCATTTCCCACAGCGTGAATAGGTCAGATAAACACTGCCCTTTTCCCCTTGATTCTTTTTTAAATTTTTTTTTCTTTAATTATTATCCCTCCCTGCTTTTCTGAAAACTCCGGAACATCGTGTAAACAGGCCGGAGCAAATGCGGCATTTGCGGCGGAGAGCTGTCAGTCATTAAAAGCCACCAAACCTTTGCAAAGGCAGGAATGCGGCAATAGGGACCCATTGTGAGCTGACAATGGGCTCCAGAGCCTCCAGGCACCAAAAGCAGCCCGCCTTACTTTTAAGTCCATTGTCAGCAAAGTCCACGACAAAGCTTTTCCCCCGCGGCTAGACAAAATATTCGCCGTGGTACGCTGGTGAAGAAACACAAGTCTTGTGTCTAACTTGCCGCCTTAAAGCTACAGCAGCCGCTGGCCGGGGATGCCGGAGCCCCGCTGCGCTGGCCGCTGCCTGCCGGCATCCCATCCTTGTCTGCCCGCATCCCTGTCTGTCCGCATCCCATCCCTGTCTGTCCGCATCCCCGCTCGCCTCCCGGCTTCCCCGCCGCCTCCCCTGCCCTCCGGCCGCTCGGGGAGGGGCGGCGGGACGGTCCCGGTGTCACTTTCCCGGGAGGAGCTGGAGCTGTGTCGGTGTAAACCCGAGAGCCGGAGTCCCCCGCCGGAGGGCTCGCGTTCCATCCGAGCCCGCCGGCGGTGCCGGGAGAGCCGCGGACAAACGAGGGGGGAGTAATGAAAGGCGGCGGACGGCCATGTATCAATGACTGGATTTCTGCGAGAACGGTAAAGATCTCAGCAGGAAATCATGATTAGAGATGTGAAAGGCCAAATGGCAAAATCCCAATAGTAACTATGCATCTGTTCATTAATGTGTGAGTATGAGTAATATGAAAATTTAACACAATTATAAGCCCCCTCAGCAATCCTGATGGCATAAAATAGATTGTGGTGATCTAATCAGTGCTTCCCCTGTTGAAATACTGTATGTTAACTATTCAAAATAATATTATATAGATTTTTTTCCTTTTAAAAACCCCAAGCAATCATATTAAATTGATGTCCTAACTTAGTCTCAAACCTCTCTTGGTTTGAACTGCCATTTATACGTAAGACACTTCAACACAATTTTGACACAGAATCAGCAAATAATCGTCCTTCTGCTAATACTTAAAAAGAACTTTAATTCCGAAAGACAATAGCTTCCCCACTCCTAAAGCTTTACGGAGCCAAGGAGCTAGATTAGATTACAGCTTGTTTAATTCTATTATATACCATGTTAACATATTGTACTTACATAAAACATGCTATTCATATACTCAGCCTATCACATTTCAGTAACTACTTGTGAAATACCTTATGCACCATATCTTGGAAAGAAACATTTATTATGTCATTTATGTACCCCATTAAAAAAAGATTTGAAATTTACACATCTTAAATAAAAATAACTGTTTAAAAGGTTACGACAGTAGAGGTTCCATGAATTATACAGAAACAAAGTCATCCTTTGTTCAGCTTTTTTTAGACTTCATTGGGAAGATGATCGTCTCAAATTAAAGAGAAGAAATAAATGCTCTTATTTGCAAGGCAGGCATTCTCTGGATTCATTGGAAAGTCGGTAAAACTTTTAGTGCTTGCACATATAATGTGCAGCTTGAAACTGGGAAAGGTGGCCTGCACATAGGAACTGCTATTCCTCATCCCCACTCCAACCATTCCTCTCCTTTTGGATTCCCCAAAACCATGTTTTCTACATGCAAAATCTGAGCTATATTGTGACAGATTTTGGATGTGCATCAGGACAGCTCTGTATTACAATGATCTGTATTTCCAAAAAGCTACACATGGCGTTCTGAGTGCAGTGATGATTCACAATGCCTCCTAATTCAACCCTTGAGAAGAACCCAGAATTACCCCCCTTCCTTCTTCTTCCAAGCCCCACTTGAGCTAAGAATCCCCCCCATTACCTATTTGCAGTGTAGGTCCCATGGCACATAGTAAGCCAATCCCAGGTCACAGCACAGTACAAATACATCAACAAGACTTGTTCACAGGTTGTTTGAGAACAGTAATTCATTAATGTTTGGGAAATATTTTTGTTCCAGACACACCATGAGAAGTGTTACATGTTGTTGCAGAAGAGGATTATGGACAGGGCACCAAAGAGAAGGATTGAGATGGAAAGAAGAACAGGAATCATTAACTAAACATCGGCCAAGAGGCGCCTGACTGAATCAACAGAGATACAAATTAATCCACAGAAATGATTTCTGCCGTCTCTATCCAACACATTTATCAGTCATTAGCTCTTTCTGGAGATATTTATGGCACATTTTGTTTCTCTTCTCTCACCCCTGCCTCTGCTGCTCGCATATGCTTCTCCGCATCGCTGCGTATGGCAGTGCCCACTGGCGAATGCCTCTGCCTGTGCCAGCAGCTCCCTGGCTCCTCGGAGCCCCCCGGTCCCGCCACTCTCCCTCTGTGCCAAGCACCATCCAGACTGACTCCCTCACCCACAACAATGAGTCTTGGAGGCGGATGCCAGCAGCCAGCAATTCTCACACGGGCCTTCAGCGCATGGAATGAAACCACTTGGAGTTGTGAGAGTCCCACGTTCACTGCTCTGATCTGCGTGTATGGATGCATCTGTACATCCACTGAACTGCTCTCACACCACTGGAAAGCAAATCATCTCAGTAAATTAACATTAAATGGCTTTTTAATCTAATTTTTGCTATGTTATACAAGCATGTCACTGTCCCTCTACTCCTGCGTTTGATATTTAAATACAGCTTCATTGACTTCTTTGCTTAACAGCCCTAAAGTTTTCACACTGGGAGAGGAGAGGTTTGTTTCCAGGAAATGGATGAGGCTACAAAGCCATGGTAAGAGAGAGGCACAATTTTTATCACTATCTGCTAGACTTCTATTGAATTTAGACTACTTCCTGAAGGTCTTTTTTTTTTTTTTTTTGAGCATTGTAACTCCCCTCTGGGAGTGGACCTAATCCTACTCTCAATTCAGTGGCAGCGCAGATGCACATGTACCTGGACCTGTCTCGGCAGCCTTCCAAAATCACAGTCCCACAGCACAGCATTCCCTTCAGGCCTAGCCTCTCCAGTAGCTCTTTTCAATCCATGCTCCAGGGTCACAGTCCTAGAAATCCACTTATACAAGCTTAGAATGGTGTTTGGTGCCAAATCTCTATTACCTCTCTCTGCTCCTGCTGATTATTTACTGAAAGCAAACTTTGGTCTCATGCAGCTGCCTGCTTCCAGAGAAAGGCATGCAATTCCAACACGCTGCAACAAGGTGAGGAACGGGAGCTCTCCACACAAGGCACGTCCAAATGAGCCATATTTGAGGAGGGAATGGGAGAGAAAGCTCTGATGTTATAAAGAGACAACTATGATCAAAGGGTAGGAGGCTGATTACAAGTTAAGAGGAAAAGTGTGAGTCCTGGAGCCTCCCACTTGCATGGGATCTGGATGTCCAAGCATGGGTGCCTTCCCTCCCCTGTAACTACACTGAACAGATCTTGCCCTGGGCTGAAGGAGAGATACTTCTTAGAAAAAAGTACAAGAAAGGTGTTTGGCCTTGGCAAGGATGATGACATGAAGTGTAGCAAGAACAGAGAGAAGCCAAGAGTTGCTCAGTGCCCAGCCAGACCACCAAGCATTTCCTGCCAACACGTGTTATTCCTAGAGGAAGGAGTATTTGGTCGGCACAAATTATCATGAATGAACTTCAATGCTGCCTGATGCACCTTCCACTTCTGGCAAGCATTTCCCTTTGTATTAAGAAAGCACTGGCAAACACTGAGCTGGCACCCATTATTCACCTTTTTCTTCTGCTATGGTCATAAATATGTCCCACCTGGCAGTCACAGTTCCTCTCAGCATTCCTATGACCCTCACCTATCAACATGCCATTCCATTGGCACTCTGTTCTCTGTTCATGTACCACAACAAACCCTCTCTGGTCTGAATCTGGAAGTGAAATTAAGGGCAGATTTCCACTCTTCTTTTAAAAGAGCAGAGAAACATGTACGAAACAAGAAATTTTTCCTTTTATGCCCCCATTTTTCATTAAGAAGCTCTTACCTATACAAAATCAGGAACAATTTTCATAGCAAGGAAAATAAAGCATCTATTATGAAGAAATGGTTGGTATCAGCAGGTTACATAGACATGCAGCATCTGCATACACATATGGTTCTCCATCAACAGAATCATGCTTTTAGGGAACTACTTGCAGCTAGGCAAGACACTATGAATCATGAGCAGGCACAACACAGAATGTATTTAAATTTGGAAATCAAAGACCACAAAACATACATTTTTCTCTTGCCTTCCAGGAAGTACTGCAATTTTTCACCAGTCTAAAAGCAGTTTAAACTTTTGGAGCAGACACTAGGAAACACCTCTATAAATGTAAATATTGTTCAAATGTAGGACATGGTTGCTCAGGCGTGATAAACAAAAATGTGGTGCTGAGTACATTACTACCTGGGGCTTCTCTGACTGGACAGAAAGTGGTGTGCTGTTGGGTTCTGCGGGTTTGGGGTTTTTTTTTAAATACACAAAATGGGGTTTTTTTTAGTCTTTGGGCACAAACTCACAGAGCTGAACCAAACATTCAAGTTCCAGTATTAGGAAGCTGTGGTGCTCTGGCCAGCCCATCACAGTATGACTCTTACTGCACCACTCCATCACAACCACTGTGCAGAAAACAGCTGGGCTGCATATGTCCATGGGTAGCTTCCAAGCCTGCTAAAAAAGCTCCCTTCTCTGGCAGAGATAACCAGCCCTCCTGCTCATGGAATCCTAGTCTCATCCTGGCCACATGTTAGCTCACGTAGTTTTTCATTTCAGAGGACAAAATCAACTTCTGTATCCACAGATGACCACAGTCACCTGTGGTGCACAATGACATCAGGTTACCATTGCATTCTTGTTGCACATGGTGCCTAATTTTGTGTATGCTCAAAAATACAATGCTTGTTTTCAAGCTGTTTGCTCTCTTTGAAATACCCATCACGCTGCTTTGATGAACTATATGCTGTATGAATGGCAAGACATTTCTATTGTCATTTCTTGTAAAAGAGCACTGCTTTTTTGTGTTTAAAAAAATAATTCACATAGCCAGAAAAGGTTCCATAGCACCATAAATAAATTATTTAAGATTTTAATATCCAAATCAACAACCTGTGAATGCCACCAGAAACATGATTCTACTCTACCTGCAAATATACAAAGCAATTATTTGCCCAACTGCTCACCAATGCCTACTGCCAGTCTCACAAGAAAGTTACCTAAAAACATGGGGAGGTTTATTAGGAAGACAAGGTTAGAACACCCTTCAGATACACTAAACTACCAGTTGTTGAACTGATTATTGCTTTGGATGTAAGCAAGGAGCCTGCAAACCACAGCACAAGGCAGGAACACATGGCTAGGCAGGACAGGGGAAGGGCAGAGGGACTTCTAAAGCAAGATTTGAGGCCAAAACCAGCTTCTTAATCAATGACACCCTCAGAAACAGCCAGGCAGTTGTCTGAAATTTTAACAGTCCCCATCACCTGAATGCACTGGCAGTGGCTCTATTACCTGTGTGCCTTTCATGCTGTCTTGTTCCAGCCCTTCCAGGAGCAGTGTCACACTCCACACAGGAGATGTGCAATGCCAAGACATCACCAGTCCTTCAGCTTCCAGCAGAAGAGTCCATGTTCATTTGGGGGTTACAGCCAAACTTTTCTCAGCATCCATCCTCCGCTGGTATACAGCCTCAGGACAGAGCCTGCTTCCAGAGTGTGAAAAGTTCAGGTATTTCTCAAAGTCTCTCTGTCAAACACTCTTCTGGACTGACAATGAGATGCCCACTAAGCCCATCTGAGGCCTGAACACCTGAGAAAATCATCTCTTTCATGAGCACATTCCTGAGGCAGGGAACAAGCCTGCATTCCAGCTCTGTTATGTCTAACATACTAACTTGTAGAGTATATACTCCCTTGCCTTAACTACCTTAGTGAGGACAGACCTCATCAAGGCTACAAAATGTATGTTAATAACCCTCCAAAACACAGCCTTGTAAGCTGCTGTATGATAATTGCCACCCCTTCCACTGCTGAGGGCGTGGAAATCACATCTGTGTGCCAGGGCAGCTGCTGTGTGCTGGACTCACACCTCCACCAATCTGGCCTTGCACATCCAGCCTGGAGCCACTGCTGGTTGTGGTGCCTTAAGTTTCAGCTTTCATGTTTTTCACATTCTGTGCTGCCCAGGGGTGCAGTTCTGAGCCTCATATTCAGTGTCAGTCAGCTCTTCACAGAGTAGGGAGACAAAAAAAAGACCAAGGACAACTTTCAGGCCCAAAAGCACAAACAATGGTGGGCTGAAGGGAGGAACAAGAAGGATGAGACCTCACAACCTGAAGTTGTAATTGGATAATTAAATCTCAATATGCAAACAGACCAAAACTTATAAAAGTGTGAGACCTTGTGATCAGTCATCCAGTTTTTTGTGACCATTCTTAGTCCACCTTGGGTGTAGCCCTGGCCAGGCTCTTGTCCTGCCCAAGGTGTATCCTAAAAGCCTTTCAATAAATATCTACTTTATTCTCCAGCTCTGTCCAGTCTCTGTTTCGGGTCAGCCTTCTCAAGGCATCAGTTGCCTGGAATTTCCATGGATAAAATGTAAAAAAACCATCCAGGATATGGCTGGTTCTAGAATTGATGCCCTTCCCCATTTCTGCAGTGGAGCAATGGTGTCCCCCCGAGAAGGGCTCAGTGAAGGGTGCAGGATGTCACGCAAAGGACAATACACCTTTTGTCACTGAAATTCGTTGGGATCCGGTGCTCTGGATCCCCAACAGCATTCAGGAGCATAAATCCCATTCTGGAAAGGAATTAGGGTCCGTCTGCCTTTGGAGATCCAGGCCAGGGAGTTGGCCCAAAGAATACATTCTGCCAAATGAGGCGTTTCACTGGCACAAGTGCTGCTGGAACGTCTTTTCCAGCACACACAACATTTAGGATGATTCCAGCTCCCCGCTAGCACTGTCTCCTTCACCCCTAATTAAATTAACATGCAAGAATGAAGTAAGTTTTTGAACCTTATCAAACTTTAAATAAAACAAAAGTTAATTTTTTAAATGTGCCCAGTACTTCCCTGACGTACAAAAAATAAATACATGAAACAGAGTAACTCATTTTCAAACACCTGAGCAGCAATCAGTTCCCTTTTAATTGAAGATCCACCAGTAGGAATCCTTATGAAAAGAAGGGTAACAGTGAAATTAAAAAAGCCTCTCCTACACATGAAAAAAAAAAAAAGAATGCTGTCTTATTCTGTGTTCTTCAGCTTTCTAATGCCCCTTTAATTCCTGGCATTTCTAACTGAAAGAAGGAATTGATTTTCTCAGGAGTGGTCCACCCAGCAAAAAAACCTCTCTCCAATGACAGAAGGAGGTAGTATTCTGAGCTTTACTGAAATCCTGAAACCACAAAGATATTTTAATATTTCCAGAGACTATTTCAAGAGTAACAGCATAAAAACAGAGACATCTAGAATTAAGTAAGATGAAATTTCACTTCAGTTTTGTTTTTCTGTCTCTGTTGGACAGAGATACTCTACAGAATACATATTCCCCTGAAATACATTTTTGTATTAGTGCTACCAACAGAGACAGTTTCTAATTAAAGGGCCATAATATCTTGTTAATATTAACAGAGGGCCATGTTTTTGGTCTGCTCATTTTTTACATCTTCAGCACATCCTTGATAAGTAAGAGGGATTTTAAAAAGGCATTCAATAGATGACTATACACTAACTTTTTATAGCTATTGACACATCATTAAGGATGTTCTAGGAAGAGTCCATGGTTTATCCTTTGACCAAAAAGGATATGTTATTGTATATGATCTGTCACTTTTAAAGCAATTAAATGCTTTCTCAAACAAACTCTTAAAAGAAGCCCCAAGAGCCCCCAAAAGTATGTAATCTAAATAACCATAAAACATAATTTGAGAGCTACAGTGTTTGGCTAGAATTTCAGGGAAATCCTTGCAGAGCTCAACCTCTCCACTTCTGAAATCCTAAAATCAACAGCAACGATGTAACCCTTCACATACAGTTACTAAAGCATTCTTACCTGAAAATCTCAGAGCAACTGACTTAAAGATAGGAAGAAAAAAAAAAATCGAGTCCTGAAGTGCTGGTAATTTTCGTCAAAATGAAAAAGGCGAGGATTACGTGTGATGAAGCTGAGAAGACAATTTTCTAAATAGCCCATCTTTCAGCCCTGGCCACTGCCATCCCTTCCCAGCACCAAAAACCAGGCAGCTCTGACCTGGGGAGGATGGGCTGCCAAGGGAGCTGCTGACCCCTGGGGCTCCTCACCTTCCTTACCTGTCCTGACAAAGAGTCTGACTTGGCAACGCAACAGAGCAATAAAAAGAAATAAAAAGGGGGGGGGAAAGTAAGCTAAACAAGCACTCTTGTCACTAAGCTGTGACTTCCACTGTCGAGTCCAGCTTGGGGTTTGGGGTTATTCTGGGTTCACTATCCCTGCTTTGGGAAGCAGACCCTGCACAGCCCCCTGTGCCCATCCCGCAGAGCATCGGGGTGGGGAGCTGGCAGGGGCACAGCCCCGCTTCCCAAGGGAAGCCAGGAAATATCCTGCTGCAGCTGTGCTTGTTACTGGCATAATCACCAGCTTCCACCCTCCTCCCCCACCCCTGTTTTTCCTCTTTTTTTTCTTTTTTTTTTTTTTTTTTTGACAGCTGTCTTCCTATCTTCCCAACAGGTGCTATTAGGCCCCGAACAATAGCGAAGGCTTTTAAGCCACTGCTGTTGACAAGTGAAAGGGAACAACAAATGGCTCAGTAGTGCTCTTCTCCCAGGGTCACTCAACCAATGGTAATAGTTATTATTTTTATTTATTAGCTCTGTGGCACTGTCCTCCATTGTACCTCCTCCAACCTCCCCTTTCCGTGACAGCAAGGAGCTTTTTAACTTTTAATAAAAATGGGCGAGCGCTTAGCTCCTGAGCTGGCTCTTTCTGCAAAGTGCACAGCTAATGAATGTTGTCCATTTATATCTGGATAATTTATGATGTCAGGGGAGAGGAGGTGGGGAGGGCTGGATCCAGATATGGCCATTACTTACTCTGCCAAGAGTGACAACGAGAGCATGAGGAAGTGGACGTTGGACAGAATGAAGAGGTGCTCTCACCCTGTATTTGGGGCTTTTTTTTCCTCAGGATAATTACAAGATTAGCAGATAAATAAAGAATTTATTTATCTTTCTGATACCCCTCTTTTGAGGTCCATGTAATTCTTCATTTCCCTCCTTAGCATTTTGCTGACTGCATCGTAATCCTCTTCAGAGAACAATGGTAGGTGGAAGAGAAGTTAATTTTCCCTTAAATGAAAATGACTGCACCCATTTAAACAATGCACTCAGAAGTTTGCTGCCAGGAGGAAAAAATGTGCCAAAATGTTTCCTGACCCTAATATATTTCTGATCCACATAGATTTACCAGATGAGGTTACTCAATTAAGAAATAGTTTGCAACAGATAAACCCTATCAAATGCAAGCCCTGTGTTGTCACTGTCCTGGCAAACTGGGTAAATATCAAGGAAAATCAGACAATTCCATGTCCAAACGAAATCAGTAAACCAGCAAGTGACCTGGAAGCACAAATACACTTCAAAAGTTGAAAATGCAAAGCTGAAAAACATCAAAATATTGACATATTGTGGAACTGGTTGGTTTAGAGTCACGTGTTATCTATCAAATTGAGGTAATAGTATGTACATCTTTTGATAATCTGGACCTATTTATTTAAATAATAAATTGATGTGATTGTGTAGTGAAAGGGCTACAGACATCAGATGGTGGATGTACTTCCTAGAGAAAATGTGTATTATTATAATTTGAACCTAATGATAATACTGAAAGAACCAGAGAGCACTCATTTGGGATATTTATAAAACCCTTAAAGGAATTTTAAAAATTGAAACCAGAAAACTGAAAAGGATATCCCCTCTGAAACAACAAGAAACCTCCACACACTATGCCCAGATTTCTATTCTTTTTCAAAATATGACAGACTGTTTTACCACTGGAAGTGAGAATTAAAGCACATATGCCTGATGCTAAACAACTACACATCCTGAACTCCTCTTGCACAACATATGTGAACACAAAATCTCAATCATCCACTGCCAGATGTCAGAAAGACATGAACAATAATATTATTAATATTAACACTAAAAAAAAAAAAAAAGTACACTAGAAATCAAAGCTTCTGAAGTGCAGGTAGTTTCAGAGTAAAACAGACCACTAGTTGTAATGTAAATGATATTTGTATGGAATCATTACATCAAATTAGGTAGAAATTATTAATGCTAATGTCATCCTTGGACTTGCCTAAAATAATCTCCCAAGACTTGCACTCAGGTTTCTCCACTGAATTCCAGAATTCCCTCTGCCTTGACAACTTGTCCTGTTTGTTCTCACTTGTCTCCATTCATGGATTTTTTTTTTGACTCTTAATTTCAGCATAAATAGGGTGAGGAAATACACTGGGTTTCCTTTTAATCAAGCATTTTTCTTTCTGAGGTAGGGAATAACATCGAGATACATGGGTGGTTCAGCCATGTAACAGCTGTGACAGGTAATCCCCAAATACCCAAAGAGAAATCAGAGAAAGTCTATTATGCACAGCTCTTTAACATAATAGTTCTAGACAAGGGGAAAGGAAAGTCAGAAAGTAAAAGCAGAGAAGTCAAAGAGGGGGAAAAGAGAAGAGAGACAAAGAAAACAATGCTGAGAACAAGGAAAGAACAAGACTAAGAAAGGGGCCTCATTTGTCAAATCTAAATGTACTTTTATTACACAATGCACTGAAGGAGCAGGAGAGTCAGGGCAGCTCTGCACCCACTCCCTGGCTATTCAAAATGTCACCAATGTGGAGCTGTTCCCCAGCCATCACAGAGAGAACTGCAGCAGCCTGGGCAAACCTGAAACAGCTGTAACAGTAAAGATAATAGGATTTAGATTGAAAGAGAAAACATCTTTTTTATCATAGAGGAATCTCACTCATACGCTGCTGCAGAACTTCTTCAGACTACTTCAGAAAACTTAAGTTTTCCTTCATTCACGTTAGGATGATAAAATTTCCTCTGCAAATAGTTGTCCAGATCCACAAGAAGGCTCATCTGCATTTAGGATGGCTTCATGAATCACCAAGGGCCAGTGAGGTGAACGCAGGGCAGGAACAGAAAACCCTCCCAAGAACTAAGGTCATTCACTGAGCAGCTCTTCACACAATGATGACAATCAAGAGGCACTACATTCCCCCTGATAAAAGGAATGCAGATCCCAGACACACAGAAAATGTCAGCATTTCCTCTGATGAAGTTACTTTGAAACAAGAAAGAGTTCTCTCACTTCTGCACTACCAATCTCATCAATGGACACCTCGAATTAGCCTTCTCTCCCTCTCTCTGTACAACAAACTCATCCACGTCACTCTGGGACCTAATTTGCTTCACTAAAAACAAGACAGGACTATGTGTACTCATCCTTACAGATTTCTCAGCTACCCATTTGAGAAGGCCAGCTCTAGTGGCTGGTCCCTAGACTTCAAATTAAGAATCAACTCCTTTTGGCAATTCCAAAGCATTCACCTGTGTAGCCCAAATAACATCAGTGAAGGGGAAGCTTAAACCAAACCAAAGCAGGATGAACAAGTTTAGATGAAGAAAGAATCACTCAGAAGAGACCACCTTTGCAACATCTGCAGTTCAGGATCCTACTCGTTCTTCATGTAGGTGTGGTGGTAAGAGACACCTGTGTTCTGCTGTGAATGGGCAGAAGCTGCACTTTGCTCTATCAGACAGAAATTTGTGTTCTCATCTTGATTATTTCTACCTTTCATGCCACAAAAGGAAAAAGGAAACAGCTCTGTTATAACAAGGCGCCTCTCCTAAGAATCTGGCCCCATCTTCAAAATGCTCAGTGGGACATCTACCTACAGAAAGACCACCCAAACCCAAACTTCTGTATATGACTGTGATCTCAACCACTGAACAGGCTACAAGTGACTAAAGCACTGGGACACATGGAATAACTCATGACCTGAGAGTGAGCCAGACAAACCTTTATGAGGAGCTGGACCCATACTCAGGAATGCAATCTTGCAAGACCTGACAGTAAACGTGGGTGCTTTTTGGGAGTGGCAACTCCTTCAAATAAAGATCAAACCTGTAAACGAAGAGCACATTGCACAAAAAGAAGATCCATGAAAGAAGCCAAAGAGCAGATCCGTGCAGGGATCTGTGCAGCTCTACTGCTGGGATTTCTGGCTCTAACTCTTTGTGTCTTTGTGGGGTAACTCTGAACATTGACTCAAACCACTTCAAAGTCCCTAAGAAACTCAACTAAATTTAAATGTTTGCATGTACATCACTTTAGTCAGGTAACTGTTGGTGCAGCTGTGGAAAGAATCAATCCAAGTCCAGTATCAACTGCACCCCAGTTTTAACAATGAAACAGCTAATGATGAACTCTGAATAATAATAATACCATTATCAAACTGTTCTGTGGAATCATATCTTTTGTGATTTAATTTTATAACTAACACTGACATCTCAATACGGTACCTACCTTTTTTTTTCAGACACAATGCTCAACAATACGCAGTTACAAGAGATTTATTTCACATCTAGCAAGAGGTGTTTGGAAAAAGAACTACATGCAATTCAGCTTTTCTTTTTCAAAGCTGAGATAAAATTAGGGCTGAGACTGAAATATTTTCTCTTAAACCCACCTTTCTCTGAGTAAGACAGAGAAGTTTTTGAATAAATGTATATAAACGTCGCTCTGGTATGCAGATATGAAGGAGAGTCATACCAGATACATGTCAGTACGCCAGAAAAGGACCCAGAGTCAATATCAAAAGTACTGGAGTGAAACAGAGGGATGTGAGGCTCCTGTGGAGTGAGGCAAATGACAAGGGTAAATTCCCAGATTGCTTGAGAACAGGGTGTCTGGGAAGGTGGAGTGTGGAGTAATTGCAGAATGGTGTAATAGGGACTTTAATAGATCAGAAAAGGCTGAATAGGGTAACAGGCCCATTGTTCAGAAAGTTCTCTTTTGTGACCAGGCTTTAAGAGAATGCCAGAGAAACAAATGACTTAATCCTGGGGGGATGCTATGGCATAAATGAAAGTAGTCTATACCTCGAAAGCCGACGGAATAAATTTCTGTATCACACAACCACACTGACGACTGCAGCTTTCAGCAAACTCTGAACACTTTGCAATTGGCAAAACCCTCACAATTATGCCCTCCCATGTTCCCCTTTTTGTCTTGAACAGCATTTTTCAATGTACTTTGTAGGTAGACGAGGGAGTAAGTCACATGAACGACAAACAGACGTGGTCAAATGCCCCATGAAACAATGGTTACAGGGTAGATCAGAAGGAAAGAATTCTTCAGTGCTGGCTCACCTTCTCTCCCATGTTCTAACCACTGAGCTAATCTTGGAGCTTCCTGGTTCCATGAGCACTACACCACCAACCTACACAGCTTCCTGCTTCCTTGCTGAAGGGATGGAAGTGCTGCAAGGGACACTTGGTGCAAAATGTTGGCTAAGCCTCCGAGTGTCTCCCTGAGCATCATGTGTCTCTGGGGAACTTTCCCATTTATTAAGCCTTGTTAAAGCAGATGATGGAGTTGGAGGGTCCTGGGACACCAAAGGCAGCATTTTCCAGTTACTTTAACACAAGTTGAATCAAGAATACAGAAAGGACAGCCTAATTAAAAAAGTAAAGGTCACACTCTGGTATAATAGACTATATATATATATATATA
>VWYP01003811.1:11098-23928 GCA_013400435.1 Pycnonotus jocosus | reverse complement strand
CCTTCAAGAATGTCAAGGATACCTGGCTTCCTTCAAGGAATGTCAAGGATATCCATCTCCCAAAGGTCTGCAGAGCTGGGGGGAGGGCAGTTATCCCTGGGGCTGGGTCAGTTATCCCTGGGGCTGGGTCAGTTATCCCTGGGGCTGGGTCAGTTATCCCTGGGGCTGGGTCAGTTATCCCTGGGGCTGGGTCAGTTATCCCTGGGGCTGGGTCAGTTATCCCTGGGGCTNCCCTAAAGGTGGGTCAGTTATCCCTGGGGCTGGGTCAGTTATCCCTGGGGCTGGGTCAGTTATCCCTAAAGGTGGGTCAGTTATCCCTGGGGGAGGGCAGTTATCCCTGGGGGTGGGTCAGTTATCCCTTGAAGAAGGGTCAGTTACCCCTGGGGGGTCAATTACTCCTTGAAGCAGGGTCAAGTTATCCCTGACTGCAAAAAACCAGCAAGTTCCCTGTTTTTCCTATTTTTTTTGTCCCAGACCCCAGAGCACTCCCAAACCAAGTCCCTCCTGCATGCCTCAGGGCAGTGGACACCTGGGATTCCAAACCATCAGTTATCCTGGTTTATGGAGCTCAGCAGAGCTGCCCCACACGCCTGTCCCAGCCAGGAGCATGCCAAAGGCAGCGCGGTGCTCCTGAAGTCAGCAGAACTCCAGGGCTTCACCTCGTGTGGCAGCAGGAGCTCAGCTCAGCTGGCTCTGCCACTGCCTCAGGGCTCCTCAAGACTCCCCAAGCTGCAGAGCTGGGCTGGCTGTAGGCAAGGAATGGTGTTGGACCTGCTTGGATTTGGATAGGTGACTCGAGTGAGCCCGGATGGAATAAAACACCTGTAGAATTCCAGGATGGTTTGGGATGGGAGGGTCCTTAAATCCCATCCTGTTCCATCCCTTGCTACAGGCAGGGACACCTTCACTATCCCAGGTTGCTCCAAGCTCCATCCAACCTGGCCTTGGATGCACCCAGGGATGGGGCAGCCACAGCTGCTCTGGGCAAACTGGGCCAGGGCCTCACCCCTCTCCCAGGGAATAATTCCTTTCCAATATCCCAGCTAACACTGCCCTTTGTCAATGGGAAGCCATTCCCTGTGTCCTGTCACTCCAGGCCTTTGTCCAAAGTTCCTCTCCAGCTCTCCTAAAGCCCTTTAAGATTTCAGGTCTCCCTGGATCCTTCCCTTCTCCAGGGTGAACATTCCCAGCTCCCCCAGAGCAGCTCAGTGTTTGTGGTCAGGTGTGAAAACATTAACACTTTGCGAACTCAGCACTTCCATCCTGGCAGCATACAAATCTTTATTGTTATTTCCCACATCCACCCTCCACATTCCCAGGATCCAACTGCTGGGATTGCAAATCTCTGCTGTCCCCAAATAGCCCTGAATCCAGACTGAGAAAGGACTTTTGGTATCACCTCTCTGCTTTTGCCTTCTCAGCATCATATTTACTGTCATTTCCTCCTTAGATTATCCCAAAATAATCTCCCGCGGCAGCCAAGCTGTTCTGCCTGTCACCAACCCCATCAGATCCAACCCTGCCAATACAGCAGTAATTCCAACCAGATTCCTTTAACCCCTTCCCTTCCCCCCTCAATCCTAAACACTCCCTGATAGAGCAGGAATTCCCCTCTCCAAGGTTACTTTAGAGGAAGAAAGTGGGAATGCACATCCTCCAAACTGTCTCCTCACCAACACACTACCCCAGACTGGCTCCTCAGCCATGGCCAAGCAGTGAGCTGTTATTCCCAAAGAAGTTTTTCCTGTTGTTCCAGGTTCTCTCTCTCTCAGGCAGCAGCCACCCAGACAAGGCACCTCATTAACACTCACTGAAAAACATCTCCCCTCCAGCTCCAGCTCTGGAATGGAAGGCTGGAGCTCCTGCTGGGATGGCCCAGGAGATGGGCAATGCTGGGGAAAAAGGGGATTAACACAGCCCATGTCTAGTCTGACACAGAGGAACAGCTTCCCACTGACAAAAGGAGGATTAGCTGGGATACTGGGAAGAAATTTGGTGAGGGTGGTGAGACCCTGGACAGGTTTCCCAGAGAAGCTGTGGCCTCCCCCATCCCTGGAAGCAACCAGGTTTAATGGAAGGTGTCCCTGACCATGGCAGGGGGTGAGATGAGCTTTAAGGTCCCTTCCCACCTAAACAATGCTGGATTCCACAATTCTGGAGCCCCTGCACTCTGGAGCCAGGCTGGAAGAGGTGGTGGTGTCCAGCCTGGAGAAGAGAAAGCTCTGGAGAGACCTGAGAGCCCCTTCCAGTGCCTAAAGGGGCTCCAGGAGAACTGGAGAGGGACTTTGGACAAGGACCTGGAAGGACAAGATGAGGGGGAATGGCTTCCCCCTGCCAGAGAGCAGGGTTAGATGGGATATTGGGAAGGAATTCTTCCCTGGCAGGGTGGGCAGGCCCTGGCACAGGGTGCCCAGAGCAGCTGTGGCTGCCCCTGGATCCCTGGCAGTGCCCAAGGCCAGGCTGGACAGGGCTTGGAGCCACCTGGGATAGTGGAAGGGTCCCTGCCATGGCAGGCGGGGTGGAACGTTCTGGAATGTTCTGGAAATACCTGGAATGTTATCTCACTGCACTCCAGCCAATCATTCCCATTTTACTCTTCCTTTTGGACCTAATTTCAACATCTCTAGGTCTCACTTCTGTCCTTTGATGCTTCTCTAAGCACTTGCAGATGTTCACACTGGACAAGCTGCTATTCCCCTTTTCCCAACCCACTGGAAAGGGTTTGCCTGAAGGGATCCATATTGGATCAACTCAGCAGCTTTTATCCTGCACCCTCCATTCCCAGCTCTGGGGACTTCCATGTGAGCTGTTTATACCCAGTGTGGCTGAACCCTTCAGTAGGGGAATAACAAAGGGGAATTTAAATGCTACTAAAACACTGCTGCAGCCTACAGCAAACTGATGCTCCACACTAGAAATTCACACCAAGAGTGGATAGAGTTACACTGGAATTCTTACAGATTCCTCAGGCAAAGCCTCCAACTCCGGGAGCTTAGGAAGGGACTAGATGAGGAGCCAGGAAGACCTCAGAGATCAAAAGATGTGAGAGTGGATTCCAACCCATGGAAATCAGGGTGTTCCTGGGACATTTCTGCCTGTCAAAGGAGGAGCAAACCTTTCTCTTCTGCTCCCATGAGCACAGGCAGACAGGGATCACATTCTGCCACAAGAAACCAGGGCTGAGCTCAGTGTGAATGTTGTAACCCCATGGAGAAACTGCTTCAGAAGCCTTAACTTCTCTTTTCCCAAAATAGCAGTGAGGAACCTCTTCATACCACCCTGGACACAAAGAGCTGCTCATCTGTTACAGAGATTGTCCCACTTCATGGACACACTGGCCAAGAATTCCACAATGTCCCTGTCTTCAATGCATCCTTCCACAAGCATTCAACTACTCCCTCTGGAAACCAGACGGAGCCAGGAGGCATCAAAGCTTCTGAAATCCCCCACACCTCACCCAGTAACACACCAGACCATATAGTGACATCCCAGTAACATCCTAAACCACCCCAGTAACATCCCAATAACATCCCAGTAACACCACAAGTTCTCAGGGAAAAGCTCAGCACGTAAGTGCTGGAATTCCATCTCCAAGGGTGATCCCTGTGCATGTTCCTACAGCCAGATCCCTTCTCCCTCCAGAGCAGGAGGGAACTGGAGCAGCTTTCCAGCTGGATCAGCGCTGGCCCGGGGAAAGCAAAGGATACATGAGGGGAAATTATCATCCAACCACTTCCCCCAAGGAAGCCGGAGGATTTCCTGGAGCAGCAGATGGGAAGCCAAGCAACTCGGCATGGCCACGTGCTGGAGATTACAGGGAAGAGAGCAACAAAACACAGCTTGGACTGGGAATTCCAAGGGAGGAATTCCACACAACTGTAGTTTTTTTGCTTTAAAAAATCTCCAAGGAGGTAGGTCAGACTCCCCACATCTTCCAGACACAAGCATCCAGTTTCCTGCTCCAGAAGGTCCTAAAAATCCTGTTTTCAGTGCTTTTTCTCCCTGAAGTTGTATCAAAACTGCATTAAACTGTACTTCAGGAAAGGAATTCCACACATGTAATTAAGGGGAAAAGCTCTGGAACATCTGCAAGTTTCTGAAGAGAAACCAGGTCACTGCTGAAACAAATCCTTCCAGGGATGGAACAGGGTTCACCCGGAAAATCCATTAAAGTACAAGTGAGGAAAATAAAACTGACTGACACAGGCGTGTGGCTTGGACCTCCAGCAAGAGCCAGTTCAGAAACTCTGCAGGGATATGGCAGGAACTCCACTAGCCCATTCCTGAAGTGCTGGAGCCCTTGGTGTGCTCCAAAATCCAGGGGTATTTCTCAGTAGTTCCAACATCCCCTGATAAACATCTTGGGAATAACCCCAGGACTTCACTTGAAGCTTCAGAGGTGAGTTACAGACCTGGGAATGGGACAGGACCCTCCATATGAGGAGCAGGCTGGAAGCAATGCTGGCTCATGTGGCTGTGGTTACAGCTCCCAAATCCCAAATGGAACCAGCTCCCCCCAGGCTGAAAGGGACTCAAACAACAGCATAACCAAGCTGGGAGGAGTCCAGGTCCAAAAATATCCAAAGGCTTGAGAGCCACTGGAAGCGTGGAGCAGGAGCTGTTCAGATCACCCTAAATCTCAATGGGTATCTCCCTGATAAACACATTCCCTTTATTTAACACTCATCCTACATCTCAACCCTGCAAGGAACATGGACACCTCCCCTTACCCACCAACACCCTCCTTAGCTTTCCACAGCACTCCATTCCTGAACTGTATTCCATGAGGAATCTCCCCACCAGCCTGCAGCAACCCATGGGGCTGTGCAGCCACAGCTGGGGAAAGCTGAACCATCAAATCCTCATCGTCTTCACCACTTCCCTCCTTCCAGCCTCATTGTGTGGAATGCATATCCCAACATCCTGACCTTCCCTGATAATATAGGTCCCATATTCCCTTGATGAGGTTTTTTATTTCAGTGGACACCTAAAAAACTCTTGGACACCACAGAACCACGTGCAGCAAGAGAACTGCACTGGGAATCAGGAGAAAAGGGAAAATGCTGGAGAAAGGAGCAGTAGTGTTATACCACCAGGCTTGAAAAAACCAGCTATTGTTGGAAAAGTCAACAGGAACCAGGAAAGATTAGGCTGACACCTCTGGTTCCACAAGAATGATGGGAAAAACAATATATTCAAATAAAATGGGGCACACAGGCTGGCTACAGCCTCACTGCAGAGGGAATGGGAGCCAATGGCAAAGGATAAACCTCTTGAGGCTGTCAGTGCCTCCTGAGGGAAAAAAAAAAAAGAGTCAAGGCTTGGGTAAGGAATGGCATACTGACAACAGAAACAACACCAACCCCGGGATCACATCAGTGAAATTCCAAGCACTGCTGGCCCTGCTGGAGCACACGGGCTGAAGCTGATGTGGCTTTTCCCACCAAAAGGTACCTGAGAGATGCACAGAGGAGCAGGAGCCCCGATGGAAGAGTCATAATCAGAGAAGGAATCCTGGAATGGTTTGGGTTGGAAAGGACCTTAAATCCCATCCCATTCCACATCCTGCCATGGCAGGGACACCTTCCACTGTCCCAGGTGGCTCCAAGCCCCATCCAACCTGGCCTTGGACATTTCCAGGGATCCAGGGGCAGCCACAGCTGCTCTGGGCACCCTGTGCCAGGGCCTGCCCACCCTCACAGGGAAGATTTCCTTCCCAATATCCCATCTATCCCTGCCCTCTGGCAGTGTGAAGCCATTCCCTCTCATCCGGGCACTCCAGGCCCTTGTCCCCAGTCCCTCTCCAGCTCTCCTGGAGCCCCTTTAGGCACAGTAAAGGGCTCTAAGATCNGGGCTCTCAGATCTCCCTGGAGCCATCTCTTCTACAGGCTGAGCATTCCCAGCTCTCCCAGACTGGCTCCAGAACAGAGGGGTTTTCCTTTTTGCCTTGAAATCATTGGAGCCTCAACCCTGTTTTAATTAAACAATTACTCTAAAGCTTAGAAACATCCCATGACCACTCAGAAGGCTGAAATATCTCCAGGAATTCTGCACCATTCCTGAGAAACATCAGGCTGGAGGAACCTGCACCTTTCCCCTACACCCAGACCTGAGTGACCACTGACCATTCTGAGAAATTCCTTAAGGAGCTGCTGAAATAGCCACAAACCAGCAGCAAACACCCCTCAGCTGCACCCTGAAAGTGTCCAAGGCCAGGCTGGATGGGGCTTGGAGCAACCTGGGACAGTGGAAGGTGCCTCTGCTCATGGCAGGGAATGGAACTGGGTAAAATTTAAAATCCCTTCCAGCCCAGATCGTCCTGGGATTCTGTGAGCACAGACCCTGCACAGACCTCAGATTTGAATTTGTTTTCCCAGCTCTTTGATCTCCCCCAGGAGTGTTTTGAAGGAATTATGGCTGTTGTCGAGCAGCGTGGCTGCAGACCCCCACGGAGAGGGCCCTGTGTGGCTCTTGGCTGAACATCAAACCATCATCTGCAGCCTCCTGGGCAGCCCCTGATCCCCCCAGCTCCTCATCCACACACACGGGATGAGAGAATCATGGAATGCATTGGGTGGGGCTGTAAAGCTCTTCCCATTCCACCCCCTGCCAGGGCAGGGACACCTTCCACGAGCCCAGGTTGCTCCAAGCCCCATCCAACCTGGCCTGGAACATTTCCAGGGGTCAGACCTCAGAGCCCCTTCCAGAGCCTAACTGAGCTCCAGGAGAGCTGGAGAGGGACTTGGAACAAGGGTTAGAGGGACAGAACAAGGGGGAATGGCTTCCCCTTGCTAGAGGGCAGGGTTAGATGGGATATTGGGGAGGAATTCCTCCCTGTGAGGGTGACCAGAAAAACTGTGGCTGCCTCATCCCTGGGAGTGTCCAAGGCCAGGGTGGACGGAGCTCAGAGCAGCCTGGGCGAGTGGAAGTGTCCCTGCCCCGACAATGGGATGAGCCTTAATGTCCCTTCCAACTCAATCCATTTCAGGATTCCATGATAAATGGATGTGCTTGGAGATACTGGATAAAAAGGCCAAGTCTGGTGTCTTTGGATCCAAGTCTGGGTGGTGACAGCAGAGAAAGAGCCAAGCAAGGCCTGTAAAATGGGAGCTGGATGATAAAGCAACAGATAACCTGGAAAGAGAGGGAACAGAGGGGACACCTGGGCTGGGAAAAGATATTCCTTAGCTGTCCTGATTATCAAGACTCACCTTGTGCTGGGCCCATTTTTAAAAGTCAAACATCCTCTGAATTTCCTGCAGGGACAACAACAATCCTGAGCTGTTCCAAACATGCAGCCAGGCTCTCCCTGCCCGGCAGCTCCTGCTGAGGGATAAACTCATTCCCAAAACACCGGGAGCGTGCAGGGGATGGAGACCCCAAACCCCCAAGCTCCAGGAGGCCAATTCTGTGTCCCAGCACTGCCAGTGTTTGTTTCTAAAGCTGACCCAGGCAGTACCACCCTGGTAACCAGAGAAGGTTAAAGGAGGCACTGAAGTGACCAAACACCAACTGGGAAAACATGAAACAAGAGCCAGGCATCGGATCCCCGGCAACAAAGGAGACAGCACAGGGATCACCACAAAGAGCGTGCTGGAAAAATAATCAGCATCTGTCCCTCATCTCAGCTCCAAACACCATTTCAGTCACGAAAAGATCATTTTTCAATCTCCCTTCTGCAGGAAACAAGTGCCTGCTGCATCCCAGGAGGTGTGGGCACAGCTCTGCTCACCCCAAACTTCCAGAAGATTAGCTCCATGATCTAATTAAAAAATTCCTCTTTACAGCTTCCTCTCTCTTCTTAGAAAAGTTATTTCAATGCTCTGCCTCAGAATTTAATGAAACTTGAACCACATCCAGAGGGCTTTTGGAGCATAGATGGAATCACAATTCCTTGACCAAGCTGGCTGCTGGAAATTGTCCATCCCCAAATCCCAGTGCTGGGCACAGACACCCACCTGTGTGTCCTGACACAAGCACGTGGTGTACACGTGACACAGGGGACAGAAGAATTCCCATCCCACAGCTGGAAAATGGCATTGTGCAGAAACGAGGGCATCTGACCCTGGTGGAACAAAACCTCTTTTCCAGGAGATTAAATAAATCATGGCTGATTCCTGAGAAACACAAGGGGCTCAGGCACTCTGGAGGTAGGGAGTATTTTCCTGCCCTGCATGTGGTTTTGGTGGGAAAAGGGCAGAACACAAAAACAAGGGGAAAGTACACAGAGACCCAAAGGTGGGAGAACATGGGTGGAAGCTGCAGCTCCCACACCTGAGGACAGGGAAATTCCAGCCTCCAGTGCAGCCATGGAAAGACCTTCACAGAGCTCAAAGCCCAGAGAAGAGCTGTGTTTCCAAAGAGATCTGACCTGCTATCAAATCAATTAGAACCATGGAACCATGGAATCATTAAGGCTGGAAAAGCCCTCTGAGATGGAGTCACACCATATCCCAGCACTGCCATGACCACCCCTAATCCATGGCCCACATGTCATATCCACAGGGTTTGTGAGCATTTCCAGGGATGGAGACTCCACCACTGCCCTGGGCAGCCTGTGCCAGGGCTGGACAACCTTTGCCGTGAAGAAATTTTCCCTGATATCCAACCTAAACCTTCCTGAGCCAGGTCCTTGTGAACTGTGTGAGGAGAATCCTCCTGTGGCCACGAGTCACCAGGAACCTCCAGTGGAGCCAGATACCTTCAAGATCAGAGAAACAACAGCTCCTTGCAGCTTCCTCAGCAGGATTCCCACAGCAGATCCCACAGGGAAGGACACTTGGAGTAGCAGCCACTGCTGGGACAACATCTGGAGACCAACACCCCATCACAGAGCTTTGTGCCACCATTCCAAGGGCATCCAGTAGCTCAAGAGCTGAGGAACAGCCAAGCCTAACCCCCAGATGGATCCTCTGGAACAGGGGTCCAAGGCACAGCTGCTGTGCTCTGAGAAAAGCCACTTCAATTAACAACATCATTAACGGCAGCACCAGCTCTGCCTGGATTTACAGCCCCAGAAAACACTTTCTTACCTTAAACCAAAACACAACTGAAACAGTGCTGAGGAAGCTTTGGGGAATTCAGGAAAGAAAAAAGGTTGGAAAAATCAGTGTCGGGAAAAAGCTGAGGGTTCCTGGAGTAGTGGAGGGGTTGAATTATGCAAAATAAGGTTATTTTAAAACAAACTTAGGCTTTTAATTGTTTTTGCATTAATTAGCAGCACCACTTCAACATAATTACACACATATCCTAACCCAGGGAAGCTGTCCAGGCTGGGTAACAGGGTGTTTTGGGCAAAACCAGTCCAACATTGGGGCACCCACAGAGCCAGAGCCACAAAACCACCATTTACACAGGAATTTGGGAATGGGACAGCTCTGGAATCCAGCTTTACCACTTGGGGTCACAAAGACCCCGAGACACAGCCCAGAACAACATGCCAGACCTTTGAAAAGGCGCTGCAGGCAGAGTGGAGGATCTGGGTTAGCTCCGACCCAAGGAGTCCAGCACCTTCCTCCAGTTGGCTGGAAAAATCTGCCAGGTTTCCCCACCAGCAGAACCCTGTGTGTGCCTGCAGAGCAGCCTTTTCCTGGGGGCAAATGGGAGGAGAAAAACGGGACTGAGGGCTCCTGGGCCATTCCCAGCTTGTTCCCAGGCTCCCCAGCCATTCCCAGCCTCTCAGGAGCTTTGGCTGCTGTTCCAGAGAGTGAATCCACTGTTGCCAGCTGATGCCAGCAGAGCTGCTGGTGCCATTCCAACATGGAACAATAATTACATCCCACAGGGTCATAACAACCAGGGTCAGTCATTATTTAATACTCAGTTTTCATTTGTTTTATAAAATATCCCCAGAACTTAAAATTGCTCAACAAACTTCGGGGTTGTGAAAGGGAAACACAACAGAGGGACTTGAAATCCCTGAGGAGAAGCTGCCAGGAACAGCTCCAGGATTAACTTTATCCTGCAGTTATCCAGGTGCTGGGACCACTTCCTCCACCCTCTCCCAGGTGGAAGGTGCTGAAAAAGTCAAGCTCCCAGAAGACTGGAGCACAACTGGAATTCTCTCTCCTTCCTCCCCTGATCAAGATAAGATAAGGATAATTATGGAGGAGAGAAAGGAAAACACACCCAAACCTTGATTTGGGGATTTCTGACTTCCTGTCCTCTCCCAAATCTCCTGATTTTGGGGGTATTTGACTTCCTCTCCTTTCCTCAGATCTCCCAATTTTGGCTCCCTCTTTTCTCCCCAAATCTCCCAATTTTCAGTGTCTTTACCTTCCTCTCTCTCTTATCTTCCTAAACCTCCTGATTTCAGGTTTACTTGCTCTCCTCTCCCACATCTCTCCTGATTTTCATATGTATTTGATTCCTCTTCCAAATCTCCTGATTTGGGATGTATTTCACTTCTCCTCTCCCAAATTTCACCATGTTTGCCTTCTTCTCCCTCTCCTCCTCCAGCCCTGCAGATTCTGGGTCCATCCCTGCCTCCCCAGCCTCCTCACGCTCCAGCTGGGAAGGATCCAGCTCCCTCTCCCAGGCACAGCCCTTTCCTTGCTCATCACAACTCTGCAGATCTCAAACTGGGGCAGCTCTTCTAATGGAGCTGGGAAGGACGTGTGGACTCCAAACTTCAGGGAAAATCCATTCTCTTTTCACCAACCCTCCCTGAGAGGGGCAGAAACCACTCAGGGAATGACACGAGACCCTGTAGATCCAGACAGTTTTATGTGGGATAAAAAACCCTTCCTCAAACAATGGAAAAATCCTCGTGGACTTTTCCATCGGCTTCTAGGGCCTCATTGAAAGGATGTTCCCACTGCAGAGAATTTCTCCTGGGAATCCCCTGTTCTGCTTTACCTGCACATCAAGAAGGATGTGTGTGGGGAGATCCCAGCATTCCCTGGTATTTCCAGGAATCACCACATTCAGTTTTAAAACCAGGAAATACCTGGGAGAGATTTGCCAGTGCCAACCAGGTGCAAACCTGACCTGGGATCAGGCAGATCCAGAGGCAGGTCCAGCTCAACCTTCCAATTACTCCTAAAAAGCTCCTCACCTGCAGACACACCAGGAAATGCAGGAATTTTCCTGCCATCCAAAGCCAACAGCGACCCAAAATCAGCTGCTGCTCTGCATTCTAAAGCCTCACCTGGCTTTTAACACATTCCAACTGATGACTGTGTGATTTTTAGGATATTCCCCCCATTCCGTGTTTGCTGATAAGATCAACCTCAGCCTCGAAGGCTTCGGTGCTTTGGAAAAAAATGTCATACAAAAATATGAGGAAAGAATTATTCCATTCCAGGGAACGTGCAAGTGCTGCTTATTAACACCAAAGCAAACACCTGGAGAACAAAGGATTCTCCTGACACACAGCCAAGAGCTTTTCCATGGACACACCAAGTACAAAGCTCAGAGCAGCTCCTGCAGGAAGCAAAGCAAACGGGCTAAATGGGACAGAAAAAGGATTCCCGGAGCAGGATGGTTCCTTCACACATCCTGCTCGAACAGGACCCACTCAGCGCTGCTGCTCAGATCCTCACAGACTCCATCTGTCTCCTCCGAGACAGGAAAATCAGGATAACCAAAAATACATACCCAGACCTTGAAAAGAGGGACTAGCACGAGCAGATGGTTGATCAGCCCTGAGTGGTGCTTATAAAATGTGAGGATTTGAAAAGAATTCCAGAGTCCTACACTAGTTTGGGTTAGAAGCTCATCCCAGTCTATTCCCTGCCATGTGCAGGGACACTTTCCACTACCCCAGGTTACTCCAAGCCCTGTCCAGCCTGTCCAGGGATCCAGGGGCAGCCACAGCTGCTCTGGGCACCCTGTGCCAGGGCCCCCCCACCTTCACAAGGGGGGATTTCTCCCCAGTGTTCAGTTCCTCCCCAGTCTCTCATCTCTATCTGCTTCCCCAGCTTTCAGGAAGGGCACTTTGTGCCTCCTCCGAGCTCCCATCATCACTTCCAAGAACTCCAAGACACAGACCAAACACAGCAAAACTGCTAAAGGGAATCTGCCACCCCTCCTAAAGGGAAATCCTCCATCCAGCTCCTCCCAGATCCTGAGAAAAAGCCAAAAAATTGACACCTCCTGTTCCCATGCACTTAATCCCCCCAGGATCTCCCACCTCCGCTGGTCCCAAACGCACGGACACCCGGAGCCGTTTTACCCCCATTCCCTGACTGGGAATGTCATCCCAGCCCCAGCATTCCCTCCCTTCCCTGCCCGGACCCGTGGGATGAGCCGTGCCTCTCCCAGTCTTGGCCCAATCCCACCCGGGAGGGACCGCCCTCCCCCCGAGCAGCCTGCAGGGAGCACGGGGAAATTCCATCGGGACACGGAGGAGACATTCCATGGGGAAAGGACCATGGGCCGCATCCCAGCACACCCCCCACGAGGATGGGATAAGCCATGCCCTCTCCCTCGGAAGGGGACCAGGGAACCCTCAGCACCCTCCTCAGTGTCCGGGGAACCCTGGGGACCCTCCTCAGCCCCCCCAGGGATCCCTCGGGAATCACCTCAGCCCCTCCAGGGATCCCCCTGGACCCCCCAGCCCCTCCAGGAACCCCCACTTCTCCATTCCCAAACTCCTTCCTGAGGGCGGAGGCCCCCCTTAGCCCCCCAAATCCCTCCGGAGACCGGAAACCCCCATTCTGCTCTGCCCCGCCGGCCCCTCCTCACCGAGCAGCAGCAGCTTCACCTCCTTGGCCGCCTTCTCGCCGTCTTCCCGCAGGTTGCGGTCGATCATTTTACTCCTCTCCACCGCCGCCTTATCCTCGGCGCTCAGCGTGCACCCCATGGCGGCGGCGGGGGCGGCCGGGCGG
>VWYP01003810.1:75724-148273 GCA_013400435.1 Pycnonotus jocosus | reverse complement strand
TAGCAAAATTCACTATCTCTTAATTTAACCCACTAAATACATTCTCCCTGTAGAATGTCTAGCTGTTTCTCCTTGTCTTGTTTGAGAACATTTTTCAAGATTTTGTGAAGGGAAATACATCAGTAGTTTTTACACCGAAACAAGAAAAAGTCACAGTATATTATTATTTTTTATTCTCTTATGTAAGAATCTTTTGTCCTAAAGAACACTGGTGGAAGATACTAATTCACTGTGCTTGACTAAATAATTACACCAATAATTTAAAACTAGCTAAGATATTTAAGCAAGCAGATGATGACCTAAACAGTCTTTTGCTTAGGTGTTAATATTTCAGCTATGCAACCTTGCCACATACAATACAGTCAGTTTTCCTTTATGTGAGGAACACTAAATTCATATTCAAAGAAGAAAATAAAAGCTAACCATGATTTGAGCATGTCCATTAGGAAAAGAACTTGAAGAATCTGCATTGATTGGATCCTGGCAATTTCTTAGCCGACATCTGAATGCATCTTGAACCTGTGAAAAAAAAATCTTATACTGATTCTCTTGCAATATCATAGACTCTTATTAGAGATTAAATTAAATCATATGGAATACAGTGCATGACTTTTCTCTAGCCCACTTCATAAATCAGAGGCAACAAATATAAATGCCTGTTTCTGTCATTTCATACATTTGTTATACTTTGTGGCTGCTATAAATTTGTCAGGCTATCACATCAAGACCACAGAATTAGTTTCATGTACAGCCAGAATTAGCTGCTAGACAGTGATTATATGGTATTTCAGCCAAATCTGTCTTAGTGATAGTATTTGGCTTTGTCTTACTCACTTTGGTAGAGGTCTGATAATGAGATTAATAGATATACTGCTAACCATTGCAAGATAAAGTGCATCTTCTCCTTGATAAATCTATGATTCTTGAAAGACAGTTCTTTACAGTTATTGTCATCAGGCAATTATTGAAATCTGTTCTTAACTATTATTGTAATCTCCTAATTGTATTTTAAAGAGTACGTCTATTTGAAAGATATTACTGATTCCAACAATAATCTTTAACTCCATGTAGATGGAAATTAATGCATCTCTTCTAGGAGTATATCTCTTCAGATGAGAGAAATATCTTCCATGTGAGCAGCCAAAGAAAAGTGGACTTTTTGGACATAGACAGATTTCTTGAAAGTAAAAAAGGAAGTTATCAGAAATTACTGTTTATTAATATGATCCTTAAAGCAAATTTGAAGACTTGTCCCTAAAACACAGTATATTTGAGAAATCATTTTTTATAGGAAATGCTATTTTTACATTCATTTTGGACAGAGTGTATGTCTAAAGAAATACTGTATTATTCAGCACTTTGGTTAGAAGTGTGCTGCAACAGAGAGGCACATTCAAAAGGAAAATGCAGTTCCTGTTTGCTGACAGCAGAATGCAAACATATTTTTCTGCTTTCTCTCAACAACAAGGATGTCAAGGCAACTTTTGGAATATAATGTTTTACAATGTGAATTTTAGTGCCAGAAATGCAAGTGTCTATATTAAATATACAATCATATTCCTGATTGCAAAACAGGAACTTGGTTGGGTGATACTATTTTTTGTTTGAATACAAAAGTACTATGAATGAAATGCCTATAAAAATACATTCCATTTATTATCTGTAAAAACTACTTGATGTCTTATACAGAATAATTAGAAGAGGGAATTTTTTCTTCTACTCGTGGACATTTTGTGAACAGCAAAAGAGGATAATTCATCAATTGTTGCTGATGAGAAGTTGTCCCCTTTAAATGTATCATATTCTAGTGTGACTTGTTTAGAAGCTATCAGAAAAGAAAAAATGTAATTTAAAAAAATTCTAATTAGAAAGCATTTTTTAAAGGGCTTAACCCTTAAATGAATAGGAACACTCTACAGTCTTGATAAGTGACTGTTGCAGGTGGAGGGAGCCAAAAATAGGGCAGAAAGAAGAATGAAGCAAGGTGGGAAGGTTTGGACTGATTTCAAAACACCAAGACTTACCACATGTTGTAATTTAAAGTGTGCTGCATCAAAGCTCAGATTTTGATTTTAGGTCACTACACTTGCTTTGGTTTTGCATGTGTTTGATGTTAATTTAATTTGGCATCTCCCAGTTGCTGCAAATTTAATCCAAGCCTTCTCTCACTTTATCAATGCTGAAGTTAGGTCACACTTCAGAGTTTTATACTCTTGGATAAGCACTGGCACAGTGATTTGACAAAAAAATTCAATAAAAAATGCTTCCTTCAAAGCATCCCCTGCTGTGCTGAATCTCATCTCAAGGCATACGATGTTTGAACCCAAAGCATTGTTACTTCAGAATGTACTATTTACCTCACTGCACTCTGTGCAGTGGGCCTTCTAATCTTTGGGACTCTGTTCATGGAGGTTCCCCAGTTCTAATAGCTCCAGACATCTCAAGAATCTCATGTCATACTTTCAATGCCTTCTACATTAAAGCAGTGAATCTTGATTTTAGGATGCTCTTAAATGCGCATGTTTCTTACGATGCTTCCGAGGTGCAAGCAGCATATGATCCGAACATGTTAACAGAATGTCAAACGTAGCATTTTCTATGATACTGACATATGTTGCAATTTCTAGGTGTCCTCACCCAAGTCAGAATCAAAATGGTTGAACTTTCGAAATACCAGCTTACTCTTCTAAACTGCTTGTTCAAAATTGTTAAGTTTGAGTATGTAAAGATGGTGCTGTCTTTACATTTTACTTTGAAACATAATCTTTCTTTTCCCCCTGCCTTTTGACATCAAGTTACAAGATTTTTTTAGAGCTGAGCAGAGAAGGAAAGACAGATGTGATGAACGTGTGGATTCCAGGGAAGTAGTTTCCTTAGCAACAGTAACCAGCTCCAGGCTTTTATAACTTACCCTTGCCCTACTCATGTTCTTTTTATTTTTCTCCTGCAATTCTGAAATGTGGGCTCTAGACGCCAACGATGAATTTAATCCAAATGCTCTCTACTCCGCAGAGCACAGCTAAAGAAAAAATTACATGTGGGTACCTCCCATCACCAGAATTAACATAAGTTACTAAGTGTGATTCAAATCAGCTTTAAAGCATCTTGTGTTCAAGCAGATGAGGCAAACTGTTTTGCTGAGATAGATAAGCTTCAATGCTGGCTCCTTGTATTGTTCTGTGACACATCCATCACCATCTTCCAATGTCCAATTAGGTGTTTAAACACCAAGGTAAGGGGAAAAAAAGAAAGAACAACTCTAGGCTCTCTGAACTAAGAAGGCAAAATAAAGCAAAAATATCTAACTACTCTGCATTTTTTTCTTCCAAAATGTCCAACTAGTCTATGGAAGGTCTTATGCTTAAAAAGTATCATATTCATTTTAGAAGTTAGGAAATAGAAGTATAGAAAGATTTAATGTCTTTCCAAAAGATACTGAATTGATGGTGGACAGAAATAGATGACACATCACTTAGTTCTCTTCCAGTTGTACATCTTAGTTGGTGAAAATCCCTGGCTTCCTAATGCAGCCACTGTCACAAATATTTTTCAATACAGTGTGTTAGAGACAGTAACAAATGTTTCCATCGTTTATGTTTATATCAAAACAACAAAGAGAAAAAAAGGAGCTTTTATATACAATTGAAGAAGTCTGTCTCTTTTTGTGATGTAATGACAATAAAGGAATAGTAAAGCAGGGCTGTCCTCTCTGTCTGAATTTTATGGAGATATATTCCTCCCCAATTTTTTTTTCCCCCTGACAGTCAGAATTATTGTTTTGCCTGAGCTGGCATGCTATAAATATTAGATCAATCTTATAGGCTATAACTGAGATAGCTTTCTAGCCGTCATCAAGAGTGACAAATATGTTGGCAGGATTTCCTTGACAGGCTATGGCAGTGCTAAATGCTTTTGCAGACAACCAAAAGTACCAGACTATTCTCTCAGCTGGGAGGCACCATGTGCAGAGCAAGGATGGCATTTCCCACTCTGCATGATGGCTACTCTCCTGTCCTGTACTCACCTGAGGGTGTCTGGAGCTGCAAAGCCAGACTCCAGAGTCAGACTGAAATGTAACTTACTGGACTTACATCTCTTTCTGTGAAGTAGACAACCATGACTGCTGCTGCAAACTGAACCAAATAAGTGCAGACCATACGCATTTTTGAAATTAAAATTGATTCAAGTGCATCAACTTTTACTTCTTTGTGCTTCTTGAAGGAATTTCTATGAATACTCTTTTCCTATGTGAAAAATATTCCCTTAATTCCTTCCTCAAGTGTTTTGACCAGTTTGCAATTTAAATCTGGAGGACTAAAGAAGACTAAAATTGTTCTGACAAATAGAGTTCAATCAACAATATACCTAGGCTTCTTTTTCTTCCACCAACACCACTATCATAATTTAGGCTGGAGATAATCTACTGATTGGTGAATAAGTTGTTTCTGTACATTTATTTCTACTTAAGCTGTCATGGTTGAAGAAGAAACACCTCCTCCATTTTGATAAGGCAGAACCTTATCAAACCTTGGTGCATTTTGGGCCTCGCTGGGAGGTCTTTTCATGTGGTAATTTTTTAAAAAAATACCATGTAAATTTATTATTTAGCTGCTTTATAAAATGCCTTTCTTCTAGAATTTCTGTGTTAGAACTGCTAAGACTGACTTGCTGGAGCATCTTCTGTTAGTTGTTAAACAGAGTAATGATTCTTTGCAGTTAGATTATATATACACCTATGTCTATATCTATCTATATATATATATCTGTGACTTGCTAAACAAGCAGTGAACAAAATAAATTATAACTAGTTGATTTCCTACACATAAATCTAAAGAAAGGACTCCTGTATAAACATATTTATAATCCAATATTTTTGCATATTACTTACATTAGAAACAGTGAGCTAAAAGTGGCTCCAGTCAAGATATCCTACAAATATGAAAATTGAGTTTACCTATAGTAAAGACCAATTCCACCTCAATCACCACAGTCCTACCTGTGAGTATGGTCAGACAACAATGTTTCTATGAGATGTTCAGCATTACTGAAGCATTCCCTGGGAATGAAGCAATTGCAGCAAAGAGCTGTCATTAGAATAGCAAATCCATCTTTAATTCAAGGCTTAGGGCATGTTGGAAGATGTCTGTTGATTTTCATCTTTCATCAACAGTCAAAATACATTTTTTTTTCCAAATAAGCTTCTGCCTTACTGCACTGATGCAAGCTTAACTGATTTTTTTTTAAAAATTTTATTTTATACTGTGCTAAGTTATATTAAGAACTTCTCATAGATTTTTGTCCTTTTTTGACAAAATTAATGACTGATAACCGGGTATATATTTCAGCCTCTCTGGATCTTTGCAAAAGATGCAAGAATATGGAACTAGAACAGGAGGAAATGGAATTAGAACATGAGGAATGAATGAATAGGGGAATTCAGATTGGACATTAGAAAAAGGTTCTTTGCCCTGAGGGTGGTTGGTCACTGGAACATACTTGGTCATGGCCTCAAGCCATCATCAGAATTCGAGGAGTGTCTGGACAGCTCTTAGTCAAATGGTTTACTTTTAGGTAGTTTTGTGAGGAGCAGAGAGTTGGACTCAATGATCCTTATGGGTCTCTTCCTACCATCAATATTCTATGACTTGGTGAAAGATGATGTTGTTCATACTGCCTTAGTTTTGAATGTTCCACATGCTACCTCGAGTAAAAGGTCTATATTTTAAAATAAAAATATTTCCCTAGGACAGTAAGTGGAAAGTGGTATGCCTTTTCTAGTCTAATTAATAAATCCCAATGGATACAAAAATTTCACAGACAGGAAAACCAGTATGAAACCACCATTCTTTCTACTGAAAATAGATGCAGTGTCTTACCATTACACTAAAAGAACACATGAAATTATTGCTTTCAGATTTACAGATGAGACTACCCTCTTTCCCAGAGGTAAATTATACTGGGAAAGAAATTGCTGCAGAAAATAAGGGGATTGCAAGACAGTTCTACATAAAATAGATTTTTCCTGAGTATTATCTCTTCTGCACATATTTTTATCTTGAACAAAAGGAAAAGTGAATGAAAGAAAAAAAGAAAAGGTATTAAATGAGGCAAGCCCCTTCCAATATGAGAGCTGATAAACCAAGTAATACAAAAGTTCATTGCCCCTAACAGCGTGATTAAAGTGAGAAGGAATCAGCATAATATAAAGTGCTAATTTCTGCAAGACCCAGATTTTTTCTTTAAAAATTGAAAACTTCATTATTTGATAAGATAATCACATATGCATACTGTGAAGGGTAGTGATATAAATCTCATGCAAAGTGGTACAATGCTGAAAGAATTGAATAAATTATGTCACTCATAATTATTTTTCATTAATATACTGAATTTCAGTGTTTAAAGGGTGTCAGTGGTGAAAAGGGAAACCGCTAAGTGAGATTCCGCACTCAGCATTGACAATAAACCTTTCTTGAAACATCTTCCTTGGTTTTTTTTTTTTTGTTTTGTTTTTGGTGGGNTTTGGTTTTTTTTTTTTTTGTTTTGTTTTTGGTGGGTTTTTTTTTTGTTTTTGTTTTTGTTTTTGTTTTTTGTTTTTTTTCTTTTTTAGTCCTGAAATTTTCAAATAACTCTTATGCATCCCAGGGAAATATGCTGGACTTTGTAATCTGGTTTACTGCTGTGATAAATATCCTGAAGCTGATAAATGACTAGCTCATAGGTATGCCCATGGACCAGGAACTACTCTCCAGTGCAGCTCCACCTGCTCCTTTTTGATGGAGGGCCCCATTACCACAGATCTGCCAACAAAGCTTTATGCTACTGCTCGCAAACCCATCTCAATAAAATGTGGGGTTAGTTAGTGGGTTAAGCAGGTTAGAGAAGCTGTCACCAGAGCCAGATTAAAGAGCACTTGTATAGGAGCTTTGCCATCAGATTTCAGTGGTGATGAATCCTGTGGCAGGTGGCACTGAGCTGTGAAGGGCAGGCCAGGGTACTGCTTGTCCTCGCTGTTCTCATAGCACTCATCTGTCTTCATCCTCGCTGTCCCCATAACTTTTGTATGCACCTGAGTTTGTAGATCTGAAATGGCAGATCTTCACCAACATAACACATCATCTCCTTGTGCTCTCTTTCAGGGACAGTATAAGCTGAAACCATGTTGTGTTTGAATCTGTTTTAGTGTAAAAACCTACAGTTTTTGGTCTTCAGAAGAGCATTCATGTTCACCTTTTCCTGTACTCATTGGGAAAGACTAACACTTAGAAAACAACTGAACTTTAGATTGATTAAAAGACCTTGAATTAAGTTGGTAAAGTTTTATACTGATATTTTGCACTTGGAATTAACTGATCTTTCCCCTCTCTTTCACTTTTTCTCTTTTCTCCTTTCACTTATTCCTATACATCTAACCATAAATTATTTTCCTCATTCTATGAAATACATTTCTGCAGAGCAAGCCATATATAACATTAAAGAGCAGTTGAGAGACCAACAGGAGCACAGCCCTTTGGAAAACTGGGAAGCCATTCCTCACCTCCCTTCGGAGAATACAATGGACCATGACAATAACAAAGCCTTGTAATGAATCAAATACTGCAAAAAGTATCTGAAATAATATTGATCTTTTGTCTGTCATGGCCAGAACTGCAGACATCCAAGTCAGTGCTAGAAGTGGCAACACCACACAGGAGCTCCAAAGGGATGCCCTGTTGAAGAAAACAAAAAAGCAGCATTGTAATATTGAAAATAAATATTAAAAGCTCACTATTAAAATAAAACATATTTAAAGATGTCACTTTATCAATTTAACTTGAAAATCATACACAAGAATGTAACAGTTGTACTTTATGTTCTAAAGAATATCCTGTATTCACTTAATAAACACATTTGCATTTTTAAAAAAGTATTTAAATGTGCTTAGCACTTTTTACAGTGTTAGCAAACACAGTTGTCATCATCAAACTATTGTCTCACATGCACTGTATAAGATTTGTAACAAGAAGATGTAAATGATCAGGACTAACATGGCATTACTGGCGGTGGTGGCTGACAAAGCTGTTGTTGAAACTACTCCACACTTGGCACATTTGAGCGTCAAACCGCTATGAGGCTCACTCATCTGACTGCAAACAAACAGAACACCCACAAAAAGAACAAAATATTGAATTGTCACCAAAAAACGTTGCTACTGAATTTTAGCTTTTCAATATGATGTCATGCAGAAAAAGTAAGTAGACTTATTCAAGATGAATGCTCTATATTGTTGCGAAACTGTATTTTGTACTTTACATTATTGTTAGCTTTACATGTTAATGCTATGGGGCTTAATTTCATATAAACTCTATTTCTTCTATTTAATCTAAAAAAGGCCCCAAATATGCTCAAAAACTGCTCAGTACACCGAAGTAAACATAAGCACATGCTAGGATAGACACACAGAGTGAAATCCCTCTATTCAGACCTGATGAAAGACTGTTGCACCCAAACATGCTTGAGAAAGAGCACAGGTCACTTAAAAGAGGAGTGTGAAGCACGAACCATTACAGAGCATTAATAGGGAAAGAAACCTGCAAAATTTATTCAAGCATCAAATCAGTATGTGCATACTGTATAGTCAGATTGGTATTAGTTATCTGCATGACCCACTAACGGGTTTAGGAAGGTCTGAATATAGGGCTTGAAACATATGGAATCTGATGAAATAAATATCAGTACTAGAAAAAGGGTGACCTCTCTTGCCTTTTAATAAAACACAGTACACAAGCATTAAGCTCAAAGCATTTTGTATAGACAATTGTACCTCTGCACCTGTCAGAAGAGTAAAAGGACAAAACCTGGAATTTAAGTTTTCCATAGAGCTTGCATTCAGCTTCTTGAATCAACTAAATAAATATTTTTCCTATTCCTTATCTTTCTGCTATCAGAACTGGGACCATAACTGAATAAGGTGTGATATAGCTGACAGGAAGGATGTTTTACCTATTCCCAGCTGGAAAGTAGTCAATATGGTGAAGATAAGTAACATTTTGGATTTTTTTTCCCAGTTATTTCAACCAACTGAACTCTTTGCTATTGCCAAACCCAGAACTCACAAGACTTTTAGCATACTATCCAAAACAACATTGAACTCCAGTGTTTTCCACTTTGATAAATCAAATTATGATTTTCCATTAAAAAGTGCAAAGTGTATGTCCCATAAAAAGGTGGTTCCTTCCATAAGAAAATAGTGAGAACCAAAATCTTTTATGAGATGATTTTGGAGTGAGAAAATAACTCAGTGAATCCACATCACTTGGCATCAATTAAAAATATAGATTAAAGAATGAATTAGAAAAATGCCTTAGGTAAGTGTAAATGAAACTTGTGAAAGTACTTTCTGTCTTTGCCTGGCAGTGCTTCAGCATTATTTTTTCCCACTTGTTGATTCCCCATATACTATGGTGATAAAAAGCATATGGAGTTAGTATATTTTGCCCCATTCACTTGTTTTAAATCCTAGGGCTGAACTTTTGACTGAACTTTCGACAAATACAATTTCAATGTTTGTCAGGAAGAATGAAGTTGCCTTCCTGAGCATGGCTGGCAAAAGATACTTGAGGAATGAGTGACAACCACTTTTGTAGAGGAGATCAAATGATGAACCAATTTCTATGCCCCAAAGAATGACTGAAGAGATCTCATCTGCCAAGTAGTAGGAATGCTGTTGCCAAGCCATCATCTCATAATATCACAGAGGTTAAGACTGTTTCTCATTAGGGCATCTACATCTTTTCCCCAAATAGCTGGGTTATTTCTAACAGAACGATCTCTAATTCTTTATCCATTTATTTTAAAGATAGATTATTTTAAAATAAAATATTTCTTTACTAAGTTGCACAATTAGAAAACAAGTTATTTGTTTCACCAAGAAAATAAAGTATAATAAATAGATTTCTGTAGCCTAAAACTGCATAGCTAGGAAAAAAGAAAAAAGCACGTAAATCTGTTTGAATATCCCTACAAAATGTACAACACCAAACCTGTGGCTGTTCCAGCTCCTTATATTACTGGAATTAGAGCATATGTGAATCTGAATTAATGTTTACTAAGTCACTGCTACTTTTGAAATAATTTGTGTTATAATAATAGTATTATAATCTAGATCTCACTGCTGTTATTACAGAGTTCAGAATGTTGATGGAGCGATGTAGACAAAAGTAAAGTTCTTAAATTAATACTTTCTAATGAAAAAAGATGAAAACAGAAGAAACAGAATTACAGAGTTTGGTACATGTATGTCAAAACGATGGTGGAAGAACTGAAAACCAGAAAGACTTGATTGAATTAATATGAAATACAAAGCACACCAGCTGAAGTACTTATTATAAGTGTACTCATCAAACTTATTAGGAATGTTACTTTTAGTTACATGGTAAAATAATTAAAAATGAATCTGCAATAAATTTGCCCATAGTAGTAATACACAGAAAAATGAAGATATCATCATTTATCATTGTTAGAAACACAGATAGTGGTGGAGTTAAACTACAACCTGGCTCAAAATACAATACTAGAAAATATAACAGTAAAAAAAAATCATTATTCAAAGTTTAAATACACTTCCATAAGCATTAGAAAGGTGATGATGCAGTCGTGAAATATTTTTCTCCAATATGCAAAGAATTGAGGTTTGCTGCTGCAGTACTTCATTGTCACCCACTATAGAACAGGTTCTGATACCACCATTGTCATATTTTCTTCTCATGATAATAAACAGAATTTTAATGTAAATGAAAGTAAATAAGACACATTTACCTGTTTTCTTTTTTAACTCTTAAACCATGGGGATTGTTTTACTTTGATGTTATTTTACACTAATTTAGAAAATACACCTATGTAGATGTCATGTGCATGTAAGAACAAAAGCAAACTCCTAAGGTTCCTAGTCAAAATGGCAAAATAACATTGACCTAAGTAAGGGATATCTTGCTGTAAAATACATTTTATAGCAATTAACACAAATTAATAACATTACTTGCCATAGTAATTAAATTTGACAGCTACACAAGAATTATCAGTTCCTTCAGCACACACAGTTCATGAAACTGTTATCCTAACTGCAACAGCTTTACACATGTAAACATCTTGTGAAACCTCTGCTCAGATTTGTTAAATCCTCATTCTTATTAACTTAATACTGTTGTACTTGTGTTTTATTATATTCAGTTTGTTTAGTTGCATTCCCTCAGGATAATGCAACAGCAGCTTTTGAGATTAATGGAATCTGTTAGAAACACTGTTACACTGATATAAAAGTTCACAGCAGAATCAAAAGCATTTTTGGTGAATATCTGTAATTGAAAATTACATAATAAAATGATAAAATTTTGATATGCTTTAAAAGAACCCATCTGTTGCTTACCCCGCTCTGTGTTTGAGTTTTTTATCTAGGATTCCATCTCTGGAAACAAGTTTATTAAATACCAAAATGCCAATGACCATGTTGACCTGTCAAACAGAACACAAACAGTTGATCTTTCAGTGCCTAGAAGAAAATATTGTATCCTGGATATATTGTATTACACGCCTGCAAAATGCCTCCTCTCACATTTCTGAGCATTCCTTCAAAAACTGTGTGGCAAAGTCCCTGAACACACCAAAAGGCTGTATTCTCAAAAAGCTGACATGTACACACACCCTGCAACATGCTCATTTTGGGACCCTGAATTATGCCTGGTATCAAGCTATATATGTGTACCTGTCTGATGGCCAGAAGCTTGAGTGATATAACTTTAATGTTTTGTCAGTTTTAATTGCAACAATATATATCCTATTCCAGGAAAACCTCTGCAATTTGAGTTCCTTGCACAGGGAAGAGCTAGTCAGAGCATAGCTCCTTTTTAAACATTTATGGCCCATGTGGGTGTTCCCACTAATGCAGAACCAGCCTGTGGTTTTCTGTATCTTCCTGCACATAAATCATTATGTCATTCACCAAAATGTCAGTTTTGAGCCTTGCTTGGCTACAATTTACTGTTTTTGTGGACCAGATGAATTCCTGGGATGTCTGTTTAGCCCCATTAAAGTAAATGGCGTTATGATCACATACATGGCTTGAAGAACTAACCTAAAAAAATTTCAAGTGTTTCAGCTGTGGGACTTTGGCACTTAATGGGCATATTAATGGCACTTAATGGACAACTTAATGACTGTTATTATCCATTTCTATTATTGAACTGAACTCTATTAACCTGTCTCTGCACGGCCCTGCAAATAGGTAGAATCTATTAAATGAATGTTCCTTTTTTATTTATTAGAGAAGGATAATCCTTTTTTCCTTTCAAACTGTTTTTTCAAAACCTCTACCAAAATACCTAATTGTTGCTAGCCTGTCTTGCCAATTCTTTTTCAACTTTTCTTTCAGCATTAACATTTTTCATCTGATGTTATATAATTCTTTGGCTTCATGTGCTTAGGCTTAAGTGGCTGCATGGAACAGCTCCTTTCCACAGCTACCAGCTAATGGCAGGGCAAACTGCGACTGGGAACTTCCAACATCTCTGAACAAAGACTTGCCAATTAAACAGAGAACATACAGTTACTTCCATGTGAAAATTAGAACTGGCTTTTTGTAAACATCCTTGGCTCCTCTACCATGACAGGCACTGGGAGTTGTACAAAAGGATCCTGGCTTGACTCCAGGCAATGATGAGACAAACTCTATGGGAGTAGTAAACATCCATTTCAGGAAAATTCACATAGATGAATAGCTATATCTTTGACGACTAATAAGACTGATTCTCCTTTACAAGAGAAAACCAGAAATAACCAGTGCTGAAAGAGTTATCACAGTATAAAATATCTGGAGTGGAAAGAGGAATTAGATTCAAAATCTGTAAGGGAAAAATGCTAAATAAATTGTTGTGAAAAATCCATACAGATTGCAGAGCAGATGTCTGGTAGCCGATGGCACAGGTAGGATGTAATTCATCTTACCCTGAAGTAGACATCTGAAATACTTCTGATGGTTTGATCTCTAAAAGTATGTATTTTTCTTCACTGACAATGAAATATGGCTGGGATAAGTAACTTAGATGCAGAAATCTACATTGCAGTGATAGCTACAATTAGGCAGGAATGAATCCTACACCTAAATGCATGTCCAGAATGTGGAAGATTAATACACAAACAGGTAACATTTCCCAGCTAGGACAATTTTTCTGTGCCTTCAAAAGCAGTAGCCATGGAGAACTTGCTGGCAGGTTCCATTCCTTCTGTTGCTTTTGCTGGCACAGCAATCCACTGCCAAGCAGCACTCTATCAAGACTGTCACTGAGTTTCACAAGGCAGTGACAATTGCGTAGATGCTGCTGATAATAACTCAGTGATGCCTGTAACAAGTCTTCTGTGCCACTAATCAGTACATTATTGTTTCACAGCTTACTGTGTAAACATGGAGAGATAATTGGTATAAAGAAGTGATATAATCAAATGAATCATGCATTCAAAATACTGAAGGTATGTTAAACAACAGTGATCTCAGTATTTACAGCAAAATGCAATGTTGCTTTATTTCTAAGCTTTTATAATGGAAGTAGCACTTTCTATCACTTCATGCAAAAATGCTGGGAATTATATTAATGTTTACCAAGACAACAGCAGCTGCAGGTCCAACGAAAGCATAAAGTAGCCCTCCTTCCAGAGACAGCCAGCAGCTGGAAAGAACATTAGAGAAGAACTAACACAAATTAAAAATAAGTATAACACATTGTCAAGAAAGCATTAATAATTACTACACCATATTTTTCTGATGTATGAGATTCATATGCACACACAAAAAATATTTGCTTTGTTGATATGATGAAGTAGAGAGCTGAAAGATATTTGCATTAGCAGTAGTTAACATTTAAAAATCTTTAATGTGAATTATACATAAACTGAAATGGCCAAAATGTATAACGAACACAATAGAAAGTAAGTTTGCAAATACTTATTGAACATCCTCTAACCATGTATGATGAGTTAACTGAACAGGTCTTGCCAAGTAGGTATCTAGAAACATTTCTAGTTTTCCATATCTGACAGTTCTATACTTAAAAGTGATGAAATGGTCAAGTACCTGTATATAGAACTGCAGAAATAAAATAAGTTTCTACATATCCTGTCATTTAATAATTTGTATTAGAACTACACCTTAAAGACGGTATTTTCATTAGAGAAAAATCATATATGATACATGATCTGTTCTGTATTCTCTGCAATATTTTGCAAACAATTTAATTGTGTATTATAAAGCATCTCAAAACTGTATTTTCTGGAGGCCTCCCAGTCTCAGAGAGTTTGTCATTCTGCATCAGGGCTTTCACCAGAAACCATCTGATTTCCAAACACAGAGCACTTACAGAATCAGATTCCAAATATTTGATATACTAGGATGTAAAGCTTTTCATATCTGCAAAAGAACAGGAGCTTCACACACTGAAGTAAATGCAGCTGTGCTATTTCCCCAGTGATTACACATTCAAAGAAGAGCATGTTTATTTGAATGCATGATCACACCTACATATAAGGAAACTCCAGTATATACATTCAAATAATTTACTTGGATTTCATATCCAGAAACATTCAAATCAGAATCACACGTATCTTTTTTATTTTCCAGTAATGTGTTTTTGTACTTTTTAAAAGTAAGTAAAATCATAATATTAATGGGCTTTTAGGGCTGGTATTTTCACTGCAAAAAAGAAAAGTGTTTTCCATTGTCATGAAGCCATCTGAAAACTGTCACATGAACACAATGGCACCAGTGTGCTAAATTCTGGAATGATAAATGGATGCAAATAGTTCTTATCTGATTCACAGTTAAAAAGGCAGTACATGCTAAGCTATTTTACATCCTACCTCCAAAACCACTGATGTTCAATTAATTTTTGCAATGTCAAAGAAAAATGCTTTCAAAATTTTCTTCAGTTTTTCCTATTTTTTCAAAAGCTAGGTCATTATTGTCAGAGTGGGAACACAGAGTTCTGAGAGGGGGAAATGCATTCATACTGCACTTCCTTACCAGTATTAACTTTTAAGCTTAGTGAAGATGCCCACTTTGAGTAACTAGGACTTGTAATTAAAACTGTCATGTTTTTGGGAGACAGAAGCAGCAGTTCATAAAAATAGTTGATGTATAGTTGTTCGAACATAATTTCAGTTACCCATGCTGAAAAAAGGGTCAAGAATAGTTTTTTCTAAATAAAAAATAAAACCCACTTTCTACCACAAAACCCTTTGAGACCAAGGAAAAGTTTTCCCCTCTCTTTTCCATGTTATCAAGTAAAATAGCTGTTCAAAAGAGCGATTTCCACTTAGAGGCAGAGTCAGAAAAAAATGTAGAGGTTGTCCTTTTTTCACTTAACCTCACAATCTGAATTTTCAACAGTCTGGATTTTTACCAGTGTGTAACATCATTATTGCTATATCTTCAACATTTCTTAGTTGACTGAAATTAAATTTTCCTCCATCTTCTTCTGTTGAAGACTGTCTGCAGATAGATTTTCAGATTTTCATTTTTTTCTACACCACAGGGCAGTTCTTGTTGATTTTTACTATTTTTTCATTCTCCTCTGTCTCTGATAGGGTTTTTTTTCCTGTGTTTTATAGTTGTTTTTATTTTGTTCTCCTGTTCTGTCTTCTTTCTCCCTGATGTGCACATAGCAGAAAGCCATATAAATTGATTAGTGTTAAGAGCAGCCACCAGTGGCTTTATGGGACCATGTTACATGGTCATAAAATTCTGCTGAGTGATGAAGCATCTGTACACTTGCTCCTGTGTCCTGTACATCTTGTGAGATGTTTGATACTTTCCAGCATATTGGTTCTTTCTCTTAATAGAGCATGGCAAGAGTATGACTAAGACAGAATTTTAATTTTTGCTGATGCAATAAATTTCTGGAATTTATCTGCACTGTGTGTTAACATGAGCAGTTCACACAGGTTTTAGTAGTGGTGCTTTCATAGCTCTGATTTTCTGAAAAGCAATAGCAACAATATTTATTAGAGAAATAGCTGGAAAAAGCTATTAAGCTTTCAGACACACTGATCTTTTCCAGATAACCTGAAACATCTAAAAACTTGTCTCTGTGGGGTTTTTTATAATTTTTAGGAAATCCCTTCAGCCTCTGTATCTCTATCACTACAAGCGTCTGGGTGAAATATTTTTCATATGTAGTTTTAAAAATAGAGAAATATAACAGTCTAATAATTAGGACTTATTAAAAAAAAGACAGAAATCAGAGACTGATGATCACAGAAATGGCTTCAGTGTAAACAATTCAAGCACTCTCATCATACATGTACCATACAAGACTGAGAGATGCTGCAAAGACTCTTGGACCTTTTGCTTTTCCATAAATCTCTTCATGGGGCTATGGGACTGGAATAAATTCCTTAATTTTCACTTTTAATGTTTTCCATGTAAAAGTTTCATTTTCAAAATGAGCATCTTAAAGAGCATGAATAGTTTGCAACAGGGTGTGTTTCTGATAGCAGCATGTGTGTAATTGACTGCAGCCAATTAGGAAAACAGGCAAAATATAGTGTAAGCAATTAAAAAAAACTTACACAAGTGCTTTAGTTAGTGAAGAAGGAGCAGGACAGGAGCTCTGCTCTGCCCAACAATGTCATGAGACAAAATTCTTTGCTGCCTTCTGGAGTGGGACAGCACATCAGCTGGTGATGGAGGAGGAATCTCCATTCCTTGTCTTCACTGTTTTCCTTATGTAATTCTGATGTCAAATGCCAAGAAAATATATTTGCAAAGAAGATGAGAAAGCTGAATTATGGTTCTATTTGTCCCTTGTACGCCTTCATTTGTTCTCTTCTCACACAGTACCATGTCAGCTAGATTTGGATCCTGGGAGAAGAGCTGTTACATGCACAGAGATCTGCTCTTTTTTACTTTCCAGGTTACTCTTAATGAATGATTTGTTGCTTTGTCTGAATATTTCAGAATCCTCTTTTAAAAATGCATTTATCCCAGGAAGGTAGCAGGAAGCAATGTTAACTAAAGCTAGTACTCACACATGAATGATTTCAGTAGAGCAAATGTTATGGGATTAATACTTCAAGGGACAGAGCTACAACCCCAATGGGGGTCTGGATATCCTTATTTTGTGATTTGTAATTCTTACAGCCTAAACGGTTTTCCAGTTGTGGTTCAAGGACTAAATAATAAAAAAGCCAGCAAGATGAGTACATAGTTAAAAAAGAATTTAGAGGAGGAGGTTCTCAATATAGCACTCAAAAGGGGGCTAAGACCACCGTTGCACTTGCCAGTTCTAAGTGCAGTTAAGCATTTCATTTACATAAGACATTCTTCATTAAAAATCTCAAGATGCATGTTGTCACAGTTTATAACTGCAGTGCTTAGTGGTTGGAGCTGGAACTCAGGAGGAGGTTTGGTTTTGTATTCTTACCCACCCAGAACCACAGTGCCAAGATGGTGAGACATAGAGGGAAGGGAGGGGGAATCCTGATCTCACTCAGTGATGATGCTAAGGAGAACAATTAAATATTCATTGAAGTGAGGACTTGACCTAACTCATCCACATCTCTGATGAATGCCCTCATTACCAGTCTACAGAGTCATATTTCCTCTTTCTGTCCAGATGCATACTCAACTTCTTAGGCAACGTGAGGAGAGCTCCAAAGAGGCTGACCAAAGGAAGCACACTCTTGCATACATAATAGCTGGAGTACTCCACTGGCAGGAAGAAGGCTCAGCTCCTTCTTCATCAGAAGATCGAAGGGCAGCCTCTCTGAGGAGTTAATTTGCTGAGGTGCTAAATACACACTGGAATCAGCCAGGTGGTTAAACAGGAACTGTATTAGTTGAATGCAAATGAAGCACACAAATTTGCTCCTTTCTGTCTCTCAAACACAGCACAATTCAGGAAATGGGCTAGATCAGGAGAGAGGGAATGGATGGGAGAACTGTTTTGAGATGTTTGAAGAGCTTTGGCTCCAAGCTGCTCAGGGGCATTAAAGTCGAGGTGTTTGCTTGGTGTGCAGAAACCTGGATGCCAAAGAGACTCTTGCCAGTACAGTTTTGGACATGTTTAAAGGTTGGCAGAGGCTACTCATAACATTTAACATTCTCTCTTGTAAATCTATATAAATGTTAGGTGTCTAAGTGGACCTAACGCTCAGTGTTTCTTAAAAGCTTGCTATTTCAAAATCTCAAACAAAATCTAGGATTCCTGGTGCTTTGCTGAGCTCATTCCAAGACTGGCACGCTGTTTTCTCTTTGTTCCTTTGTGGGTCACTCAGTGATTCTCAGGACAATTCCAGGTGTGAATGGATACCTGTAGCGCCTTTAGAGTGTGCTATGCAGTTCCTGATGGGTATGACAATCTTGGTAATTAAAAGCATAGTTTATCATTTCAGATTGACTTACTAGTGAGCTGTTCCATATCCTTTTGTCTTGGTAAAGCCTATTGATATTGCAACCACTAATGCTGGCAGTCCTGAAAAAAACCAAAACAGTAATAATCAGCAGAAGCTGAGTAAAATATTGCTGTTCTGCCTGGACAAAAAATGGCAGGGCAAGCTTAATGCAAAATGGACAATTTTACATAGAATGAATTATTTAATGAAGCACATTGCTATTGTAGGATTTGTTTTTCTGAAGCACTGGCAGGGAGGAGGACACTTTATTCTGCCCACGGTGTACTGTTTTGATGTAGCTAAATTACTGGTACATATGACAGGTCTTAACTAGAAAGAGGTTTCATGAATATTCAGAGAATGTTTCTTTCTTGTTTTATTTTGCTTTCTTGGTACTACACTACTTTGCTGAAAATCTTCTAAAATTTTTTTAAAACATATTTAGGAAAGAATGCTGCAATATGCACCAGGATACCTTGAGCTTGAGATATGGTGGAAAGGCTTCTAACCTAGTTTTCCTTTTAGTGTCATGCTGTCTACTATCTTCCAGTTTTCCCAAAGAAAATGATGATATTCTTGACATTAAATGACACTGCATTAAATGTTTCATTGCAATGATTTTTAGGAAATTAATTTTACTGACTTACCCCATCCAAGGCACAGGAAACGCTTCCTTATGAGCCGTGTCCTAATTTTTCCAGTAACAGCCATATATGACTGCCACGCTTCTGTCAAAACCCAACAGAATGAAGCTAAGAAGAAGAAGTGTAAAAATGCGGTGGTTGTGGTGCAGATGCCCTGCAGGGAGCAAAGAGAAGCTCATGCTGAATACTGAGGAACACTTTTCTGTTTTCAATTCAAAGAGTTGTCATATTCTATCATCTTGACCTTTATCCTTAGCATCAACTCTCCCTTTTCTCCCTTTATGATGTGGTGGCCACAAAGAGCAAGAGAAAGAAAGAGAAATGTTTATGGGGATTAGGCAGAAGAGGTTCTGACTTGTTTTCCCAAACACTGAGTGTTCTGAGCAGAGACAAAAGCACAAAATAAATCATGCCAGCAGATTTTTCTCTACACATTTAGTTTGACCAGGGACCATCATAAAGCCACTCTGGTAAGCCAGTTACAAAATTACTGATTATAAAATCACACTGAGCTGAACAGAGAAAATGTGGGGAAATAAATGCTCCTAATTGCCAGTTATATTTTACTTCCCTCCATGAAGAAAACCCCTTATTATAAAATTTTAATTTGATTTTTTGATTATTTATTTAGATTTTATAGAATGTTAACTTCTTGGAATATACTGCCTTAGATATTTTTAGTCAGGTTTAAGCATCATAACCTTTACAATTGCCCTGGTTATGGTTTTTATGGGTATCAGTCATTTGTCATCTGAAAAGTATTTTGAGCCCATGCAATTGGCTTTCTTTTGTCACTGTAGTCCTTAATTAAACTTGACACTGTAGCTTACGTAAATGAGCTTCTTGGCATAAATTATGATCTGTGCTCCACTGTGTTGCTTAAAATGCCAGTAGCAGGCTATAAAATGCAGTCTGCATTGTACCCCAGGACCAAGACCACACCAGTAATGTTGAGAATACCATAAACACACAATTTATCTTTAGCACAATTTAAAGTGTCAAAATTAGGTTAAGATTAAAAAGAAAAAACAGTTCACACCCCCAACATCAATGAAGTAAATTCATGAAAAAATGAAAGACATAGATATCATTTTATGCTTATTTCTTTAAGCATCATACACATCTAATAGCCACCCAGTGCTTAGCCTTGCATAAAGGCTAGTCAAGAATTTTTACTAAAATCCCAGTTGAGCAAATTATTTAGGGAGAGAATTTGCACATTCTTACTTATATATACCTGCTTGCATATATTGCTGATTCAAGGCTGATAGGAAGAATATGATATATATGACACCCATGTTTTACACCATCCAGGCTTTTTAGTTAATTTTAAATTCTTAATTATTTCTCAATGTGTTTTGGGATGAATTTTCCATGGCATTAATTTTTCCAGATTCTTATCTGAAATCAGTTGTGCTTGTTAATTCCAATCTTAAATAAATAGCTGAAAGCTGATACCAGCTGACATTAGCATTAGCTGGCATCAACCTCTGCACTTTGAAAAATTTATGCACTTGAAGAGTCAAAACGTAATGCTTTCCTGCTTTGAATTTACAGATGTGACAAACACCTTGTCTTCAAACCCTGAGTCAAATTGTCTATTTAAATCTAGAGGAAAGGGTTTCTCTATAATTATATGCAAGAGAACTTGTTAATTAAAAAACAAAAAAACCAACTGGTAATGTAAACTGGAAAAAAACCCACCAGATCCTGAAAAGGCACTAGGTATTCCACCTTAGGCTTTGCCATTAATTCATATGTTTAAATGTCCCTAAGGTATATGGATTCATAAAATCAATTCAGGTAAAGCCTGACTAAAAAACCCTGACAGTATTTCCTGTATATGAAAAAAAAACCTCCCAAACTCCACCTATTTAAAATGAGAGCTCTGCAATGAAACACACAACAAATATAACAGAAAATTCATAAATGTCCTTTATTTAACTAGCTGGTTCATATCTTATGAATTCCTACTATGCAATTTTAATTTGCTTTCCTATCAATGTTTTTACAAAAGCTAGAGAGTTCTGTCGGAGCAAGAATTTGATGACAAAATTACTTTTGAGGAACAGTACAGAATCTATTAAGGAGGAACTGCGAAGGTTAAAACACACCCTGAAAAAAAAGTGAATATACTATTTCCCTTACAAATAATGCAAATATAAACAAATCCTGATCTTTTTGGTGAAAACACTGCTAACTCTTATGGTTGAGTGCACACTGTAGGATTTAATTCATAATTTATCCTCTATACTGAAAAAAGAGATTATGATAATCTGAGACAAATGTGGACATGGCTACTTTGGAAGAAAGAACTGTGATGAAAATGTTAATGATCACGTTGAGCAGAAAATGAGAACACAGAAGCAAGTTTTATGAGAAGCGATCTGTGCTCTAGCTGGAATATATGACTGCTGTTTATATTTAACTCTTCTGAGCAGCAGACAGGGCTCTTTAATGAACAACAATGGTAAGGCTGTGTCACTGATAAAACAGTGTATTTGCATCACATGCCATCAGAAAGATGCAGATCAGCCTCAAAACATCACCAAACAACCGCTGTGGGATTGGAATGACAGGTTCATGTGCAGGCAGTGCTTGCAGTGAAGCCAGCCTCCCTCCCTGCAAGAGAAGCAGTCCTGGCAAACAAAACTGCCCCCTCCCAGGCACGGCCATGAGCTGAGCACAGTTGTCCAATACCCCCCTGGAAATCTGGCTTTTATGTACTTCCTTATTCTTGCCCTTTGATAAATAAATAAGGAAACAATGCTGTTCTGTCTGGGGAAGCACTGTATCTGGGAAAGTCAATTTCCCAACAGAAACAGAAACTCATTTTCACCAAAGGCTGTTATTAAATGAACCACTGAATATATCTAATTTTAGAAAGTATGTATTAGCATTTTTTCTTGCTCACCATGTTATGGACTACAGCCAATTGCTCCTTCCTCACCTCTTCTTCCTCGGCCAGGGAGCACCACCTTCCCTCACCTTCCTGCCCATGCAGCAGCATCACTCAAACCTTGTGGCCCATCACTTACAGAAAGCTGCAGTGTCTCAGCCTGCCTGCACCAACAGATAGTGGTACACATCTTCTCCATTGCTTTAGGAGGAGACGTTTCTCATTTGCCTCTAATTCTAATTTATTAAAACTCACTGAATTAATTACCTGTGCGGAGGACCTGTCAACCTGCAACAAAATTAATTTTAACAGCCTAATTTATTCACTATTTCTTCACGCTTCTGAGATTAGGTGAACTTTTACTCTAACCTCCTCTTCCTCTCATTGCTCTTGTTCTTGGCTCCCCATATTTACTTATAAGTGAGGGGGAGGAGTTTTTATGTCCTCAGAATGCATAGTTTCATGGACTTTAATTGAGCCTCAGATGTTAAGCTACCTTGAATATCTAATTAAGACCATTCATCCCTTTTTAATAAACAATATATTATTGAAAGCAAGAACACATATCAGGCATCAAATTATTTCCTTCTCTCATACTTGTTTGACACCTACTTCAAATGAGTGTACTGAAGCACAGCTGAAAAATCTAAAAACAATGGAAATTCAAAACTACATGTTCTAGTAATTAACATTTTTTTATATAATTATGATGAGTGAAGTAGAGAATACATCAACTTTTATGACCTGCAGAAGTAGGGCATAAATGTAACCTCAAAATAAGAATTTATCAACATTCTTTGAGCATCTGGCTGTTGTGTTTGGGGTTTTTTTAAAGAACAACAGGGGTTTTTTTAACAGAATAATATATCTGTTTGGTTTTTTTTTAATAGCAGTATCCTTTGCTATAGATCTTCCACACAAAGGCAAAGAGGGTTAAGTAAAACCACCTGATTTGTGTTCTTGCCCTGAAACCGGTTCTTTTTCCTTGAACAAACTTGTTGACTGCCTCTGGATTCTGATAAACAGTATAAAAATCAAAGCTATTCGAAGATGAACATGAAAAATAAAATCTGTATTGGTGGTGGCAAAATGAACAGGGCTAAAACCCACTCAGATTATTTAATGAAGCAGAAATAGGAGGTAGTAGAAAACCATCTAAATAACATTATTTCTTAGAGATTGGAATCTTGCCTTTGATTTATCTCTGCAGAGATAAGCCTAAGAAGATAAATTAAATGGGTGCTATTCTTATGATCTGATCATGCACTGAGTTCACAAAGAGCACCTAAAGAACAGAATAATGAATAACTGAAAGAAAGAACAAACAAATCAAAGATAATACAAAGGACACAGTAGAAGGCAGAAAATTAATTCTATGACAAAATTTGTATACATTTTCTTCTTTTAGTGACTCTCAAGCCATCAACTCTCAAACAATGTATCTTTCCCTTTTTAAAATCAAAACCATAAATTAATAAAAGAAGATACTGCTTTATCATTCTGAATTTAATTTTTTTTATTATCGCCCATTTTTGAACTCATTTGGGCACTACAGTATCTTTGCCTCAGGAGCAGCAGACTGTCAGAAAACAGGGATACAGTATATTGGTCAGATAATATTAAATGCTAGATTAAATACTGATTTATAGAGCAAAGTGACATGTTAAAATGTCGCTTTATAAATGACATTCAGAGACTGTGGGAAAAAGAAGTAAGAACTTCCTTTTCAGGAGTGGTTTTCTGGAAGAGAGACATATTTTCAATGAGAAAAAATATGGCAAGGGAGGCTGTCTCTTTAGTTGGAAGCATGTTTGAAACTCTTAGGATCTTAAATGTCTGAGAAATTATAGCTGAAGTCTTTCAGGTTTCTCTTCCAGGATCATTAGTGTTGCTGACACCATAAAGCTTTGAAGATACCATTTAAAAATTCCATGTTCCTTTCTTTTGACAGGCTCCAGTGCTGCTCACACCACTTGTTCAAGCAAAGAAATCAGGAAATCCAACACTGATATTGGAAATAGCAATATAGTAGAAATAATTCTTGTAAAATAATGTTGTTTATGTTTTCAACCAACAGCTATGAAACTATTTATTTTAATTAACAGAAAAAAATGTAGGGATCATCTAAAAGTCTTTTCTGGTGTCCTTAGCAGTTGAAGACTCAAGTGGTTTAACTTCACCACTTTTTTTTTTCTGATATCTGAAACAATAACCCAGAGTAATTATCACTCGACTTGCATTTGTGTGATGAGATATGCACAGTTAATTATTATACTGAAGGATTCTATATGCAGTACAAGACAATATGGGAGCCTTTACTTGGATTTTTAAAGCAAGCTGTTTTTGCAGTGCAGCAGCAATAATCTTTGAGTACTTAGGTGATCTGCCTTACAAAGATAATGAGAGTGATAACTAAGGACAGTCAATTTTTTGTCCTTCTACTCAATCATTTTGTTTACCCACAAGAAGCAAGATGTCTTTCTAGGTTCTGATAAATAGCATATAAGCTGGTTGTAAATGACCCAGCTCTTTCTGCAGTTCCTTTGATTTAGTTTACAATTACACTCCCATCTTTACTAACAGCATGGCAGTCTCACAGCAATTATTTTTCAGCATCAAATTTTATTTTTTCTTTTTGGTATCATATGCAAATTATCACAATAGTCACTAAACTTTGGGACCATTTCATGTGCCCAGTCTCAGGGTAAAATATAATTTGTTCAGCTACTTTGATTTAAGGTTTTTCTTCTCTTCTGGAATCTGTCCTTTCCCTTGACAATATAACCACAGCGATCCTACTGCAATAGTATAAGAGTATCTGGAAGTAAACTTACACTTTAAATTGTAATTTTTCTGTGCATTTGTGCTTTCCACATACACTTTTAATATCCTTCTTACAATTTTCTCCTAAAGTTTCTTCAGATTTTATCGACAAATTCAGTTCCTGCTTCTCTTTTACCAAGATTTACCTTGAAGGTATTTCTAAAACCTGCCCCTCTACAAGTAAAGCATTTAGAATCTCTTTTCACACTTACATAGGAATACTAGTCAGAATGTCTCCCATTTTGCCCAGGTGCAGAGTTCAGCAATAGAAGTGCTGTCTGTATGTGATCCACTAGAAGTATATGGAGCCTTCTTTTTAACTTCTGCCCTTTGCAGTTACTTTTCTTCAAAGCTCTCCCTTCATAGCTGTCACCTCTATCAACATACCAACAACCTCTGCATTTAAATCTTGTACAGTATAGTTGTACTGCAGCATCAGTTCTGTCTATGGAGAACTTCTGGGTTTTATGCAAAATAATCCCTCTGCTAGCCTTATAATCTTATAATCACATTTTATAATATGTATAGTACAGAATAATTCTATCAACTAGATATGAAGGGATAGTCTCCTGTCTTTTGGGGTGGAAAAGAACTCATTAAAGTTTCTAGCTGTATGTGCAAACCTTGCTCACTCTGTCATGTGACAGAATGTCTACATTAGTAACAGCAAAGGTATCCTTTATGCACTGGCATGTGCATAAATTGTTAGTTTTGACCTGGGCCAAAAATTATTCTCTTAGCCCAGGCCCACACAGAGACTGAGAGAGATCTTGGGCTAGGAACCTTCCTGATGATTGTTTTGCACCCAACATCCTCCTGCCCTGGAGGGCTTGGGTGTAAGGGATGGAAGTTGTGTTGTGCTAATTTGCCTTGGGGCTATAGAAATATTTGTGTCTCATTTTGGTGACTAGGCAGGATAGAAGCAAGAAGTCCAGCTGGATAATTCATATTATGCTGAGCTATGACTAATATATGAGACAGTAAAATTCATTCTGTGTTTGCAGCGTTCTCTGGATATTGTCAGTACAAAGCTCAGGTTTGTATTGTTTAACTTGGAATTGCTTTCTTGGTGACATGCCCACAGTAAATTGAAAGCCAGGTGGAAGACAATTCTCATACAATTTCCTTACACTCGTACTCATTTCAGTCCTTGCCTGGTTTGGATTGTTATTGCCAGGTTATATTTAAGCAAATGAGTTCTGCACAAGCAGTATCACAGAGCAGGTTACTCAGAGGCAATTTAATTTCTTCGATTACAAAACCTGGCAACACAATTTCTTCCCCTTCTGCCTTTGTGCTGTGAAGATGTGTATTTTCCTGGCCAGGCAGGAAATGAAGGAATAGGATCCTCTACTTGTTTACAGGATTATTTCAGAAGTCAGTGGAAAGACTCCCATTAATTTAAGTAGGCCTTATACTGCATGTTACATCTATAGAATATGGGATGAAATATGCATGAGCAGAGCCTTGTGATCTTGCTTCTTATCTTAAGTGCTTTAAATGTTTACAAAGTATTGGATGAGCATTTTTTCTGGTAAGTGAATATGGCCTACTTCACATAATGAATATATTGTGTTGACTTTGATGTTAAACACTTTAAACAAGGTAAACGTCAGCTCTGTCAAGACAAAATAACTTAATATTTTAACTCTGACCTCAAATAAGTGTGTTTTGAAGTTTGTGAAGCTCAGAACAAGAGGTTTACAGGAAGATATAAAAAAAGAAAAAGAAAACCTTTAAAATTAAAACATAAATTAAATTTATATAAATTTTTTTCAATTCCCTCCTGACTAATTAGTCTCAAATTGCTATCACAGTGCTGTAATAGTGATGCTTCCCTGTGCCTGAGAAGACCCTTTTCTAATTGTCTTTTTTTTCTTGGTGGTGGAGTTTTTGGCCTTTTTTTTTTTTAAACAACTCTTTTGAATGCAAAGTGATGATGCTCAGTTTAGGTAAAACATTGGAAATTACTGGTATGTGTTCTTAAAACAGCTTCATTACTGAGCTGTTGAGGAATGAGATTTAAAAAAAATTAAACTGAAATTGATGCTGTCTTCAAAATTGCTCTGTAAAAATAATTCTGTGATTCTGTGATGTTTTGCATCACAAAGTCAGAAAGATTTATCATTTAAAGAAAGATAAAATGTACATTTGTGGAAAAAAAATATAGATCTGTTTTTTGAATTGATGGACAAGCAAAATCAACCTGGTCTCTGAAAACCATTGAAAACCATTGAAAAATGAGTTATGTTCTTGTACTTAATTGTGGCTAACAGCAATATAAAAGCAGAACTGAAGGTGCAGTGTGAACAGAAGGGACTGGATTCATATGGATGCATGCGCAATTTGGCCTGAAAAGTCTCTGCAACTGGGTGTGACTCAGAGGAGAAAAAAGAATGCATGCTGGCTGTCAGAATGCTTCTGCTGGGCTGTCAGAAAGACTCCTATTTACTTGGGAACTATGCAAATTAACATATAGATTATGGATCAGTAATGAAAAAGCTTCACTGATGTTATTACACTTTGGTTTTCAGGACAGTTGTTTCTCAGAAACTGTTTTTAGGCTCTGAAAATTTCATATTGCTTTAATTTTAAAATATGGGATATGTAGTATGCTCTCTTAAATGTGGACAAATGTTCTTGGCAGATTTGAAGAGATATAATAATGAGACAACGACATTAACAGTGAAGAAAAAGCTGTTTGGCTGTAACATACAATGTGCTGCATAATCATCTCAGCTTACTAGATAAAGATATTCATCTTTTAAAATCTCTCTTTGGGTTGTTGCAAGTAGTATTAAGTAATAAAAAAATATTTGTTTGAATTAGCTCAATGGCTACCCCTGTTTGGAGAAGAATGAAGAACACAAGAGCCAGTAGTCAATTAGTGTGATGAGCGACCCATGTTTCAAAGGTCCTGAGCCTTCCTAACCTTAATTTATTTAAAAGTTCATGATTGGGGCTGTGTGGGTAGCTAGGGGCAATGAGCCAGGATTGGTAATGAAGAGGTGGCTGAGCTAAGCACACGGGTTACACATGAGTCAGCAATGTCAGCAAAGAAAAGAGTGGCTCAGAGCACAGTGGAGAGGGCTCTCCCTGTGGAGCTCTGAGAAAAAGAGGAGGAGGTGTCCAGGCACAGATGAAGGCAAGGAATTGAAGGAGCTTCCTTGAAAAAACGGTGTAATATAAGAAGGTAGTAGAATGGATACAAATATGAGACTTCAAATTCCTACATGAGGATCCAAGTGCAGTCAGTGCAAACTGATGTCCTGGTGAAACAAATTACCAGGAAAAGCCACCATTACGTAGACAGAAAATATTGCCTTGTGTTGTCCCCTTAGTGCAGCACATTATTATTAAAGAATTTTTTTCTTCTAAGATAATGTGGTTATCACATGAGTATCTCTGCTCTTGAATCAGATCATCTGTTTGCTCTATTTTATATTTAGATGTTATTTACTAACAATAAAATTGCTGTAATTTTAGGGAGTTTCCTCAGCAACCAAAATGATGCCTAGAATGAGAAGTTCAACAACAAAGTCTGCAGTTGTCTTTCAGTTAGTCTGACTGTGATGATTATTATCCTACCATATGAAAACAATCCATCTTCTTGTCTGGGATGCTGGTGTCAGCAAAGATTCCTTCTCTGCATATCTGTAAGAGTTGAATCCCTTTACATGATTGACTGAAACCATTGAAGTGATAGCTTTGCAATGCTATTACAACAGTGCCATATGTCACCTACCTTCATTCTTTTTCTGTTGCTTTGTTTTTGGGGTTTTTAAATCATAATGCATACATATGTCTTAAAAGTCTTTATGTAAGTATAACAACATGAAAAGGATGATTTCATGTTATGAATAATAACATGAAAAGGATGATCTTCAATTTCAATTAAGCTCAATTCTCCTCCAAGGACAATGTCTTTTAGGATTAGTAGTATGGAGACAGTGAGAAATGGTCTTGTGATAAGAAGTAGTTTACAGATAGAAAAATAGAAAAAGTATAATTTCAAAATTATATTTTGAGTATTATACGGAGTATTCTTTCAAACTAGAAAGAATCCAGGAAATGGAGATAGTATCTACATTATTGTGGCAATCCAAAGTATTTTCATACCACATAATTTCTGTTTATTTTTAAAAAATAACAGATAAAGCAAATTTTTAAAAGATATGCTATGGTACTTGCTAACAAAATGGGTAAGATAGCATTCACTCATCTTGCAGCCAGCTGGAATGATACAGAAAATGTCTTTGTTAGTAAATTTCTTTCTACTCCAAAATAAGGTGGCCACATCCAAACTGGTCTCTTGCCAGTTCCAACTATCCCAAGCTTGGGGAATTGACTGGGATAATGCTAGCTAGTGTGGGACAGAATCATGCCAGGAGGCATGCTGATTATTCCAGTGTACTTTATGCCAGTGCTTGGGGTCATGCTCACCTACAGAGGCATGTAGAACACTTTGACTTTGTTCTCTTACCCAGTAAAACATTAAGTGGGCTTGAGCAAATGTGGTGGGCTGACCTGGGCCAGCAGCTTGCACCCACCCAGTCACTTGATCATTCCCCCAGCAACATGGGGAAGAGAATCAGAACAGAAAAAGTGAGAAAAACCTGTGGGTCGAAATAAAGATGGTAAAATAAGTGAAGGAAAAAAAAAAAAAGCCTGCACCAAGTGATGCAAAAGCAGTCACTCACCACCTCCCACTAGCAGACTGTTGCCCAGCCAGTCTCCAAGCAACAGCCACCTTTAAAAGACCAATGCTGGTGGTATTGCTGAGCATGTTGTCATTCTGTATAGGACAACTCTTGGTCATTTGGGGTCACCTGTCCTGGCTCTGTTCCTTCCCAACTTCTTGTCCACCTCAGCCAATGCACTGCCAGGGCAGCTGAGGAAGAGTGAAGGTTTTGATGCTGTGTAATCACTGCTCAGCAATGGCTAGATCATCAGTGTGTTAGCAACACTCTTTTTATTCAGAAATCCAAACCACAACACCATGCAGGATTCTGTGAGGAAAATGAGCTCTATCTCAGCCAAATCCAGTACAGAAACCTAAAAATTAACCCAAATGCAGTGTGTGTCTCCACATATGCTTATGAACAAAGGGGAACAGATGCTTTTGAACATTTTCATAGAATGTGTAGACAAATACACACAGACAGGCACTTTTAAAAAATTAATGCAAATACTTCTGGAAGTTGTTTATGAGATACATATATGTATATATGTAGTTCAATAATTTTTACTCTTTATTTAGTTCAAAACCCAATTTTAATTTTTTTTTCAGAAATATATATTCTTCCCCTGTAACTTTAAAATCAGAGCACATTATCACACTAGAAAAGCAAGTGGAGGTAGAGTGACCTTTGGATGGATAATGCATGGCAAAACTATTTTCAGCAGACAGAAGACAGAGTAGCTCTGTATCAGATCTTGTCAACCTGTGTACGTGAGAGTGAATGCAGAGTGAGGGGAAAGAACAGAATCTCCACTTTTGGCAACTGTCAGTGTCAATGCAAACTTATTATATAATAGCATCATGAATCACATTAATTCCTCTTATGGTAATGATATTAATTTCTAATGCCTTTAATGCATTAGCCATGGGTTGTTTCAGAGGCCATCCATTCTTTGTTCATGCAGAGATACACATAATAGCAATGAAGCTGCCTCATCCTCAGGATTAAATTGCATCTGGAAGAAAGAAATTCCTAATAGAAAGCTTTATTTAATACAAAACATAGCTAAAAATAAATAGGTTATAGAGTATCTCTAAATACAGAAGAGAGAAAAATATTGAGTAATTATGTGTTTCTAATGATATTAATGAAATCTCACTGATTTTCACACAGATGTAAGATTGTAGAGCCATGGATACCTATGCACACTGAGGAAATCAAAGGAGGCAGTTTCATGTAATTTTGTATCATGGCTGCTGGGATCACAGAAAATTAGATAATTCATGGAAGTTGAAAGAGAAAAGCAATAGTATCCACAACCAGAGAGAAGAGCCTGTGACCACACATGTACACAGAAGTTTGATTGAGAATAGGAAGTACAATAGGTTATGAAGTCAGCTAATATTTTGACATTAGTTTCATTCATCACTTACACAAGAAAAAAAAAAGGCAAGAATTTTTTTTCTTATAAAGGGTGAAACCATTTATACTGTTAATATCTTTGCATTGTCTTCCAGAAAGGAGGAAATTCTGCATGGTATCACATTCATTCAATTCTCTTTATCTAATATGTTAAACCAGTAGGATACAAGGTTTAATATTTATGACAAAGCAGTGTGGAAACTTTCACAGTGATTCCTTTAGCATGATTTTAAAAATTTGTAAAGTTGTGATTATTAAATAACACTGTGACATCCTGGTTGTTTTAAAGCAACAAAGAATGAAATTATTTTGTCGAACACTCATATGCAGCAGAAGAAGTTGTTAACTAATAAAAGCTCCTCTGTCATATGACTTCAAGCCAGGTTTCCTGAACAAGGGAAATAGCAGTCTTTTTATTGGCTCTGGCTTTCATGCCTGTATTCCACTTCCCCCTGCTTCTTCTCATAGAGGCACTGAAAATGTTTAGCTGAGTTAGTCCATACTTATGATGTAAGGTAATATGTCAGCACAATCTGGGGGAGGAATCTGGGACATCATTACTTTTAGGATGGCACTGGTTCCTCACAGATACCAGTAGGAAGAAGGTTCTTCCTCCTGTATGTTCTAAATACATTCTCCCTATGGAAGTCACTGTAAGGAGCCTTGGGAGGACCCAAAGCTCTCTGCAAGGTCTCATCTCTACTGGTTTCACTTTTGTTTAACTCCCAGGGAGTCTAAGAACATGAGCTTCCTGCTGGGAACAAAAGAGGTTTCCGAATGAGGAGGGAAAAAATTTGTGGAGAGAGTGCATAGAGATTTCAGCAAGATGATCTACAGAGAACTAGTGCCTAGCAACATGATAGCTTTCTTCAGCAGGGCATTATACATGCTCTTAGGTAATGCTTTCCAGGGAATTTGAAGAGCTTGCCACTAAAGATGCCTACCACAAAAAAAAAGTTACAGTGTCTCAATATTTCAGGAAGCAGCAGAAAACCAGAAAGTCTACATGATCAATTTAATATAAATTAAATCCAATATAAATTTGTGAGCAATGGACATCTAAGCAGTGACAAGAGGAAGCAGGCAGTGTACAAATTGCCCATTATGAACATTTGTTTAAAGGGTGTTTTATTCTTGCATCTCATGAAAGAAGATGGCCTGAGATTCCCATGGTTATTTGGGCCATTTAATCTGCTGCTCCACTCATAGCAGAATAGTGGCCACTTAAGTACACAGAGAGAAGATATTAATGTTTTATAAGAAGGTGATTTGTAGTCTCTAATAATGTGTATGAGATCACTGTGTGAATGAACATATATTTTACCAGAGAGGATGGACTTACACAAGCCTACACCTTTATTGCTTTTACTTCAGTGTTGTGAACTGCCCATGCTCTGTGCCTGAGAGTGGCTGCAGTCTCCTTGAGAGGAGGCCCTGGTGTTCTCCCTCTGTGTGGGTGCAGAGCCCAGAACGCCAGGAAACCTGATAAACATGATTGCCAATAACATAAGCACTCAGGGCAATGCCTTGATGGAAGTTTAATTCTACTAGTGTCTTTACCCCAGGGGATTTAATATAGCTTTCAGCATAAATACATCAGTGAAAGTCAGGTAGGAAAAGAGCAAGTGCATTTTCTTGAGGTCCTGTTTTACATATTAGTCAAAGGGCAAAAAGAATCGCTCAGTTTACAAATCTGCCAATTTATCTTCACCTCACATATCTGAAGAAGGACTGATTTTGCAGTGTTATTTACCCAAATCTATCACTGCTTAATAAATTACTCATGTGTGTCTGGCTGCCTCTTGTCATTGATTTTAGTTCTAGTCAGCTTTAAGTGTGCTGCTATTTCCTCATTCTTTCCTTCATTAATATTACCTCTTCAATCCACACTAGGAATGTAGTTCCTAAAGATAAATTGTTTTCAGCCCTTGAAGGTGGCAAAGCTATGATGGCTTTATGGTAAGTGCTTGCTACTAATTACTTTAGAACTACTGTTGAATAAACTTCATCCAGATGAAGTGGCTATTTAGTGGCTTTCTTTTCCCCTCACTTGTAAATGACTTTGCTAATTTTAGCCATTAAATTTTTTTAAACAATTTTTTTACTATTTTATTCTACATTTAGTTGGCCAGTTGTAAGACAGCTTGCTATCTATATGTGGTATGAAAGGACTGGTTGATATTATTGACATTCTTTTTTTAAAAAAAACTTTTCTGGTGAGAACACCCATTTTAATTACTCAATTGATCTCAGTAAACTACCGCCAATACATTTCAAAACTTCCTCTTAGAGTTTCTTATTCTAAATCAAAAACTATCTAATATTAAATTTTCAATTAAATAAATTGCAGAGTTTATAGTGTTTGTAAGAAAATTGCTGGTGCTTAAAAATATAAGCACATTCTGATGAAGCTGCAATGATGACACTTTGGCTTGTATCACAGCACTCTGGGTTTTGCATGAAACATAACAGCCAACAGGATGCAGCCGATCATCTGCAATTTTGTCTGAGTGTTGGATACACATGAATCAGTCTCATCTGTGGTGCTTTTTAAAATTTACTTCCAGTTATTGTGAGTGACTGTAAAGACAAACAACTCTGCTCAGGATACAAATAATGTAATTTGCATTCAAATAAAATTTTAAGTGTTAGAACTAGGATGCTCAACCTATTATTTTATTTTTATGTCATTGATACACAACAAAAATTGAAATGCGGAATCGCTGCTTTAGGGTTTGAAGGTAGCCAAAGCGATAAATGAGTTTAAAGTGGATTAGAGAATAGCCTGACTGATGGATGCTTTGGATGCAGTCCTGGCTCAGAAGATCTTTAAATTGCTGACTGCAAAAAGTCATGAAGTGATATCAGAGATAGGATCATTCATTCCTGTTTCTGTAGTCTTTCCTGTATGTCTGGTTAATGTAGACACAGTGAATAAGGCAGATCACTGAGCTGAGCTCATACTACTGTTCTTACATTCTAAAGCTGGCAGGTAGCAAAATTATACCAGATAATTTTAAAAATCAGGTCACTTCATGAGGGATAAGAATTCTTCCAGTGTGAAGAAAATCCCATTCATCTACACAGCGAAAACAAGCACAGCTCTGCTGTCTGTTGCACCAAGGTCCAGATCCTCAGTGCAGATCCTCCAGATCCTGCTAGTCCTCTGCAGGTAGCCCAGGCCAGCATCAGCTGCTTTCACTGCTTTCACTCCAATGCTGCACAGGACTCAGCCCCACCTCATTTCAGCCATCATTCTTCAGTTTTAGCTTTTTTTCCTCCGATAAAGAGCATAATGTTTCACACCTACTATTCCCATATGGAACTTTGATTTATTATAGCTAAATAGGATTTTCAAAAACAAATTTCCTCTACTTTCATAAAGATTTCTTTTTCTCTGTGAATTTACTGGCCTTTTGAGGCAGTCATTTTGGCAGTTCTTGGGCTATAGTCCTATTTCCTGCTTGTTCGTGGGCATTTTTCATACAACAGCAGGAGGGAGAGGCAAGAATAGTGAGCCAGACATGTAAACCTGCCAAATAAGGAGACCTTAGGTATAAAGTGTAATATCAGAAAACACTTGTTAATGTACTGAGAATGTGTAAATCTGCTACTACAGTAAGTGAAACTGCTAGCTGGCTGGATGACCTTGGGAAACTATTTTATTTGCCTGCCTGTATTTGTCTCCCTCAACTGAAAAACAGTGATGATGACACACACATCACTCTCTTCAAACACAAACTCAAAAAATTTTACATCTATGCATTGGGGTAATTGGATTGCAAGTTGAAAGTATCTCTCTATTTTCCTAGTAATTTTTTCTCAAAGAACAGAAAAGAAGTTTAGTGGGATGTCCTTGAAATATCTATTTCAGCAAAAGGTCAAATATAAAGCAAACAAGCACCTATTCTTCCAAACTCAACAGGTGTTTGTATGTGGACATTGTGTTCATCTTTCTATCAACATTTGTCACTCAACAGAATAATGCAAGAAGGGAAAGAGAGAGACATATTTTTAAAAAATCTAAATAGGTTAAAAAATGTTGCCATAGAGACCAATTCAGACACTATAAAAATAGCTTCATGTATTGTTGATATTGTCCTTTTGCCTTCTGCTATTCTATCTGACTGAAGCAGCCAGCCTCAGGAAGATGCCCAGAGTCATCAAAGGCAAAGGAAGAAGTCCATGAAGGATGTCCCAGGTTATTTTGAATCTGCATGGCTATCTGAAAATTTTGGTTTAATTATTTGATTCAAAGCCTAGTAACATACTTTCCAGAAGATAGGCCAGGAAATTTGGCTTTTTATAGCTGTTTTGTTTTATAGGAGCTTTCTGAAATATCTATAAATTCTGTAATTTTAGAATGAAAATTATATGTGTTTATATTTTGGGATTTACTTCTGTGAGCTGAAAATATAAGTAGCATTCTTGAAATTGAGGGCTAGTGATATTTATCTCTCATAGTCTTTTTGCATATTTGTAGCCAGTCAAAGCTATTTGGAGGTTTGGGTTTGGTTTTTTTGTTTGTTTCTTCATTTGTTTGTTTTGGATTTTTTAATTTAGTTTGGGTTTGTTGTGGGTTTTTTAGGATAAATTTTCTGTTAACAGAAATACTGGGTTTCACACTCAATTTTGATACAAGTATCATTGCCTGGTCTTTCTTGTACCTGCTAGGCACACTTCTTGACACATTTTTCTACTTTAAAATATTTATTTTTATTTAATTTGTATAGTAAGTTTTTAGGAAAGGAATGCTTCAGGCACTGAAACAGGTGTCTTCAGACAGAAATTCTTACACAAACAAACAAAGAAAGGATTGTATATGTTTCTAGTAAAAATGCACAACTGAGAATAGTAGCTGCACTGCTTCCAACTCCTCTTGTGGTTTAACCCCATTAAACAGGACCAAGGGAGCCTTGCACTTGTTTAGTTTATCTCAGCCATTGGACTGCTTCACCTTGTTGTAACCCTATTTTCTAGTCCCTGTTCTGAAATTGATATGACAGGCATACTTATACATCCCTTCTTCCAGAGGTGAGGGATCTGAGAAATGTGCTAACAAAGCCACTAGAATTAATGGAATTATATCTGCCAAAACATAGTGATAAATTTCTAAGAAGTTTAGGGGCAACTGAAATTGAAGGGGCCAGATCTTTGCTCTCTGTGTGCCTTTTTGTACTGGCAAGGGGATTGTCCACCATAGGAAATTCCAAAGCCATAATACTGGCAGATGTTTCATCCCCTCTGCCTGTGGGGTTGAAGGGAGGTTTGCAAGGTTCATGTAGCCTTCACAGCTGGGCCTGGGCTAGAATTCCTGCCAGGTACAGATGGGTTTGAGTGTAAATCTCACCCTGATCCACAGCTGTTGCCCATACTGCCTGCTCAAGAGATTTGCTTTGACTGTTATTTCTGGTGTTGGAAAATTTCAGTTTGACCACTAGAAAGGAGTTGTGTCTTTATATCAGCAGATGAAACAATGGGCTGGGCAGTTGTCTGCGCAGCCTCTCCTCTTTTTTAGAGGAGAGGACTCCAACCTGCAGAAGGATGAAGACAGTAAGCAAAAAGAATGCCCACATTTGAGAATTTTTTCAGCTGAAGCTCAAATATTAGGAATGGTTTTTATATATGGCCACCCACAGTGACACATGGAGTGGAAAGAAGCACGCTGCCCAAGGAGGAATAAAGAAAAAGACAACTTGCAAAACCGGTGCAAGGATGAATTAACAGGAAAAGAAGAAACATCTGAAAGAAACTCAACTCCATCTCTCTGCAGTAATGAAGCCAGGATTATAAATGTCTGTGTGATAAAAGCTACTGAGGACCTTGCTCTGTTTAGAGACTTCAGCAGCATCAGGGGCTTGTAACATAATTGGCAATATCAGGCAAACATTCTGATCCACAACACAGGTGGCATTGCTGAAGACTCTGTATGTCCCTTCTCAGAGAGTCAATGGAAGAAAAAGACACAACAAAATACAAGGGACTTTTCATATTAATAGGCTAGGTTAAAAAAGATTTGATAATGCCAAATCTATTGGAGGGTTCCAGGAGTAAGAGAGTAAAAAAAAAGAAACAGGTTTTAGCTGCTGCAGTTCAGTCTTGCTGAACCCTGCAAAAACAGAACATTAAAAGCAGACACTAATAAAAGACAAGATAGCATCAGAGATGCTAGTTTGCCAGCACAGCTTTATTTAGACCCAGATCTCACACCAGGAAAGTGAGGTCTCACGAAACCTTAAAAAATAGCAACACAGTTAACATGTTAACAGCAAAAGAGGGATTTTATCAGGCAATATTGAGGAAAAGAGAAAGTCACAACTGTGAAGAATTAACTGAAGCCCATCAGGGAAGTTGTGCATTTATAAGGACATGCAGACAAAACCATTTGCTGTCTGTAGCTCACTGGGCATTAAATTGAATGTCAGTGACCAAAGTGTTCCCACAGTCAGATGTTAGTGTAGGTTCCTGGCAAATCCACCCAGCTAAAGCATTGCTGTACCCCTGCAGGAAAGCCCTTATCAGGAAGCTGTGTGTCTAATGGGTGTTGGTCACGGACCTTCACCACCTGAGCACCTCCAGAACGATCATTCAGACTAATTGCTAGTGCTTGTCCACTCTCTGGGAGCGGAACCAGTTGTGGCTCAGACATGGCTTCATCTGTTCTAAATATCCAAATATATAACCAGAATATGTGCATTTACAGCAGAGATGTTAAAAAATATGGTACATCAGTAAACACAGATTTGAGGTCCAAAAAATAGGTATCTCTCTGACTGCAAATATGAATTGGGAAATTCATAAATATGACAAAAATAAATAGGAAATTCAGAGAATTTTAGAAAAACCTTTACTATCAAGGGTGTTTCTAATATAAGATGATACCTTGCTGTGATGAATAAAGGGAGAAACTTTTAAAAAACATTTTTAATTCTTACATCTATGCAGTCACACAGATGACTTAAAAAAGTTACAGAAAAATATGAAATAAAAGAACCATCCTAAGACTATATTTTTTTACAGAGCTTTTTTATAACAACAGCAATGTTGGGTACAGCATCTTGTAAGCAGCATGCCATAGCCAAACACATAGACAAAGTAGTTGGAAGAAGACCAGTCGAGTTATGGCCATATGAAAAGCCTTTACAGAAAATGACTGATAACCCGAAGTGGAAAAGGAGATACTAGCAGTCTTTTTTTTTTTCTTATCACATTATTATGAAAATAAAATTTAAAAAAAGAACACTCAGTGGAATTCTCTGGTTCAAAATTTTTGCATGACATTTTACATCAGACTTCAAGACTTTGACTGATTTTTTAGCACTGTGCAAAGGCAAAAATATTAATGACAGTGGCCACTATCCACTGCTTAAATTGAGCAGCTATCAACACGAGAAGAAAAGGCTTTAAAGAAAGATTTTCAGCTCTACATTGACCTTGTCTTGGAAACAATCCCAGTATCTGAGAGTTAATTTCAGCAAATTAAGTGATGAATAACTAATGGACTAGACTTGCCAGAAACCTGCCAAATTCTGCCAAAGAAAGAAGTATTAGTGAAGTCAGCATTTAACAAACTTACTATTGTTTTGGAAAGACTGAATTGATTGCACAAAAGCGATGATCAAATATTGGAGAGACAGCACTATCTAATCTATACTGTATTTCAGAAAGAGACCTCTTCCAAAATTTGAGTGACATCAGGGTACAAGCAGAGTCAGCACACTAAGAACAGTAACCTATATGGTAGCTTGTTGTTTTTGAGTTCAGACACTAGGAGAATAAGGTGATGGACACAAGCAAACAAAAAAATACACCTTGTCAGATTCTAGAGAACTCTTTGGCAAGGGGTGTAGAGAGTTTTCACTGTTGTTATTTTAGACTTTGTTTTTGGACTTGTTTTTTTGTTTGGGGTTTTGTTTGTTTTGGGTTGTTTTTTCCTAAGAAGAACATAGGAAAATTCCTGTAGCAGTGACTTTGCTAGATATACCAACTTGACTACAGTCTCAAGACTTCATCACATGCACACAAATCAAGTCAATACTCCCAAAATGCAGACCATGTCTAGACTAAAAAGCTAAGGAGGGATAGGCTATGGGTTCCAGTACCTGGCAGCTGACTATCCGTACTGCTGGAATGCTGGCATGATCCTTGCCATGGTCTCTGCCAAGCAATACCACTCTGTGCAATACTCATCACACTCCAATGGACACAAGGCCAAAAGGCTGCATGGATGCATCTTGCTTCTTCTGGAAGGCAGGAGCTTTTATGGATCACCCTCAGAGCCAGAGAAGAGCTCCTGGCTCATTTAATTAATTGCAGATGTATAGACAAAGCCAAAGTCTTTGAAACCCTCGTAACAAAACATGGATCTTATTTTCTCTTTCTGAAAACATTTGAATAATGCTTCTCTTCTGCTTCAAGGCTTAATTTAGAAGCCCGAATTTTCAGAAAGTTTTCTATCTTTTCTTTTTGCTCAAACATGCCTGGGTACTTATTATATGAAATATTACTGATAGCCCCTCTCTCCTCCTGCATTTGTGAAGTGAGAAAAATAATATTTCCCTCCAAAAGTACTGTAAGGACAAATAGAGTGATGAATGTGAAACTTCCAGACAATGTATGAGAACTACATATTTTTTTTTTAAGTCAGAGGATTTTAGGGAATTTTAAGACATAGACCAAACTAATCCTTTTATTAATTATCACTAATATCTTCATGGAAAATGTTATAAAAACAGCTTGCTTTGTCCTCTTCCAAATACATGCTTTCAGGAAATAATTTATATTTCACTTTCATACTTAATAGATAGTTTTTATAGTAAAAAACTAATATTCTTTTCAATTTTTCCAGATTCAGCCACAGTAACATTTGTACTTCTTCCCTTACCTTGACTTTGTATTACCTGTATGTGATTCAACTACAGCTGTAATCTTTTCAGAGTTTCTACTAATTGAACTTCTTTGGCCATTGCATGTCTTTGTACTCATCCTTTCTCTTAATAAATAAATGCCTCTGTATTTATATACCTATATATATATGTATATGTTTCTTAACTCTTGCTTAATATGAGTTAGAAGTGGGAATACTGTTCTCATTTTGTGGCACTTAGACCCACTTTGATCAGCAATAAATGATTATGTGGAGTATTTGGCAGTAAACAGCCAAGCCTTTTATTTAATTCCTCTAAATAACTCCCATTTTTCCTAGTGTAGCATTTCCAACCAAAATGTTGTGGATGTCCACAATGTATGTGGCAGATCCCCATTTTTTAAATAAGACCTTTCTTGCATCCCTGCACTGCTGTGTGAGATTACTACAGCATTAAACAGAGATTTGGAATATAGCAAACCTCACAGTCCAGATTCTTTCAGTTTATTTTCCTTCTTAACTGCTGATACTATGCAAGATGTATTAAGGTACTAGTGCAGAGCAATTTAGCTGGAATATTATGCAAAAGCACTTTCACCTTTCCTGTTAAAATATTAGGGATAAATTATTCTTTTTAGTCATTGTAGATGAAACAAAAAAAAATATCAAAGCAGGAGAAATTTAGTTCATCTAACAGGAAAAAAAAACTTTTAGACATGTATTTACATTTACATTCCATAATAACAGACAATAACAGAAGCATCAATATTCAAAAATAAACATTGTTAGTACAGGTGATGATTCAACACTAGTAAAGTCTAGGTGCAAGATGATGGATAATATGGTATCAAACAAAATACTAAACCCTGCTATTAAAGCCTTATATAAAGTGTTGTGTAAAATGGTCTTAAATTCTGCAGTATTCTCCTTGTGTGAAAAGTGTTGTCTATATTTGAAATGGATGGATGGGATCAGTATCAGCTTGCAAAAAAGCAGGAGAGTAAGCAAGTCAAAGCAGAGATGAGAAGACCAAGTCTGCATCTATAGGCTGAACTTCTCACTGATGCATCTCTAGATGCCTAAGCACCTGTAATAGTTTGGTCTTCCCTTTGGAAAATCCCTCCTACATTACACATGTAAACTCCCTTCTTTCTAGAGGTTACGTGTGTAAGGGTGTGTGTTACTTTGTGTTTGCTGCAAACTCATTTCTCATTCTGGTGGATGGATGATGGTTGTGTCAGATGGCTGCTACAGAAGAAAAACAAGAACACTCTTTCTTCCTGTTCTACATTAGTTGGTTTTGGTGGTCTAGTGACTTCACATTTCAAATTGTATTCTTCTCTGTTGATACCAAAGTTTACTGTACAGTAATGGAAAGCATCCTATTTGTTACAAACAAGGGGTAAGATGGCTCACTCCACCCAGAAAGGTACAGTGGTCAAAGACACTTGGCTATTATTGTTACTGGCTATTTTATGCAAACACAGTTTCACTGCTGCTTCCCTTGATATTTGTATCTCTTGTCTAGAATTTATATTCTCTATTTTCCACCGCATAAAGGAAACTACAGGCTTGCCTTGAAGACAATAAAAATTGATGTCTGTCTTTGGACAATTTTCATATTTGTATTTTCCAAGGGGTTTAACAATAATTTAAAGCACTAATATAATTCTATGTGCCTTTTACATCAACATTAACTTTTTAATTGAACTTACGGTGTTTTTTGCTGTATTTTAAGATAGTTTTCCTTTATTTACTTAACAGTTGTTGTTCTAGTCTTTCCTTTATTTTTGTTACAGCTATCAATCTCCTCTGAACAGACTCTTCAGTAGTGACATTCTCCTTCTCTATAGTTCTTTTAGCCTCATTTGCCCTGGCATTCTCCTCATAAAAAAAACAAAAACAAAAACAAAACAAACAAAAAAAAAAACCAAAAAAACCCCAAAAAACCCCAAACCAACACCCAAAAAACCAACAACAACAACAAAAAAAACCCACCAAAAAACACCTCTTACTATTCTATATGGAGATCTCAGATTCTTAATCAGTGAGGGACACAGGGAAAAAAAAAAAAAAAAGGCGTATTTATCTAAAGCTTCATTTTGGAAAGATGGATTTGCAATTTATGTCCTATACAAAAAGCCCTTATATTTCACCATGTAGATGTGACCATAAGCAATTAAGTCTTGTAATCATTAAAGAAGGACAATACCCTCTTATTCCAGAATTCTGACCAAAAAAGCCCAAGGTTTGCAAATTCTACTGCTAGCTCCTACTTGTTCTCTGTGTGTTGTTATATTTTCTCCAGAAACCAGACTTCATGAATGATGGATAACACATCATTGCACTGGTGCCGTGACAGCTAGTCAATATGTTGGTACTCTTTCTGTATTAATGGTCCACCCACTTTAATTTACATCATCTTTGCCACTTTAACTTGAAATGCTTGAGTGTCTCTTCTGCAGTCTCACTGAAAAGGAGCTGTCAACTCCCTCAACAAATCCAAGGGCTGGACAGCCACCAGCCGTGTGAAATTCAACAAGGGAAAGTGCTGGATTCTGCACCTGGGCCAGAGTAACCCTGGATGTATGGACAGACTGAGGAATGAGATGCTGGAAAGCAGTGCCACAGAAAGGGACCTGGGGGTCCTGGTTGATGGCAAGTTGAACATGAGCCAGCAGTGCCCTGGCAGCCAGGAGGGCCAACCCTGTCCTGGGGTGCATCAGGCCCAGCATCACCAGCCGGGCAAGGGAGGGGATTGTCCCGCTCTGCTCTGAGCTGGGGCAGCCTCACCTCCAGTGCTGGGGGCAGGTTTGGGTGCCACAATGTAAGAAAGACATTGAACTATTAGAGAGTGTCCAAAGGAGGGCAATGAAGATGGTGAAGGGCCTTGAGGGGAAGCTGTGTGAGGAGCAGCTGAGGGCACTGGGTCTGTTCAGCCTGGAGGAGACTGAGGGGAGACCTCACTGCAGCTACAAATTCCTTGTGAGGGGAAGAGGAGGAGGAGGCACTGATCTCTTCTCTCTGGTAATCAGTGACAGAACCCAAGGGAATGGCCTGAAGTTTTATCAGGGGAGGTTTAGGTTGGATATTGGAGAAAAGTTCTTCACCCAGAGGGTGGCTGGGCACTGGAACAGGCTCCCCAGGGCAGTGGTCACAGCACCAGCCTGACAGAGTTCAAGAAGTGTTTGGACAATGGTCTCGGGCATACGGTGTGATTCTTGGGGATGGTCCTGTGCAGGGCCAGAAGCCAGAGTCAATGATCCTTGTGGGTCCCTTCCAACTCAGTCTATTCTGTGATTCTGTCATTCTGGGATTGTGCCATATTAAACTTCTTTCAATTATTATGATAACCTTGCAGCTTAGGTAGGAATTTAGGCCACTTCTATTAATCTGGTTTTCATTGTCTGGCTTGCCTTGTGGCTTAAATGCTAATATATCTTACGTGCTTACATTGATCAAAAACTGGAAGAAAGTATAATGGAGCCCTGACCCTTCTTCACAGTTAGAGAACTTGCACAAGATATTAGAAAACTTCACATATATAAATGGACTTTTGTCTAATTAATTAATTACACATTTCTGAGGTTAGTTGCTCCTTCCTCTATTTGTGCAGGGTAATTGATAAATATATACAAATACAAGAATCAGTTTTTTTTGGTTTTTCCAAAAGCTGTCTTTGTCAAACTCTTTAGTTATAGGGAATTATAATAAAATACTTGAAGTCCTTCTTGGTCTTAAAAATGTAACGTAAGTATAGCTTATCTCTCTAAAATATTTTTTAAAAAGTTTCCTTATTGGTCAGAGTCGGGGGTTTTTATACAACAGTCTATACAACATTTAGTAAGGAGGTCTTCAGGAAATGATGTAAGTCATATTCTATAAGATATATGGGTAAATGAGAAGTGAAAAAATTTAATGTGTGATATCATGATCTCTGTACAGCAACTCAGCCAAGCCAATGTGAACAGGTAGAAACCTCTTGTTTTACTTTCTATAAAGAAGGGGGGAGGAATAGTGTTCAGACTTGTACAAGAAGGATAAATAATATTTCACATGTTAAATTTTGGGGTTTGTGCTGTAAGGTCCCTCAGTTAGTCCTACCACTCAACTGATGACTCTAAGAAGTACTTAACATTACAGAACTTCAGGGGCAGCTATGATCAAGTCATTAAAATATTAACTGATTATGTCTTTTGCAAGTGTAAGGAACAAAAATTTTGCTGCCTCCCCCCACCGAGAAAACTCACATTCACTCTTTAGTCTTTATAAATGGTGAGCTATGAGGCTTCCTTTTCCCTCACCAGATAAAACCTGAGCTAGTAAGAGCAGCCTGAAAGATCTTTTTATGTCCTAATTTTCAAAAGAGTTTATAAGTTTTTTTACTTATATGTTACTTATGTGAGCGATGTGAATTTTTGTAATGACAGAGATACAAGCAATATTGCTTGTGCAGCACGTGTGGGCAAGCACCAAGAAAACTGCAAGTCTGATTCTTGAAATGAAAAAGCTTGTACAATATTGTCAAGATAAAGAAAAAGACTGTTATGAGCAGGGATTTGTAGGTATGAGAAAGAACACAGTATTCCAGTATTGGCAGATATTTCTTTCTAAGTGGCTGTCATTAGTCTGTAAGTATGTGAAAATAAACTGTCATCCTCTACTTCGGAAAGGAGAAGTTTGGTATATGAAAGAAACACAGCCAAGCTGATAGTGGGATCTCATAATTAAGCTATATAATGTATAAGTTAATTTTGAAGAAAAAATAACCTTAAGGCTTCAAGAAATTGTCAGTGCCTGGTGTTCATTCAGAGAGATTTGCTATGCAGTTTACTCTGCGAGACTCAATATGCTTCTGTTGCAGTAAGTCTTCTTGGCCAGTCGATCAAAGGGAAAATTGAGAGAGAGACAGTGGCTGTAAAAAAATTTGCCAGCAGTTGATGGTGTGCAATCGAGTGTAGCTGATAGATTACCAGCAGCTTGCTATCCATTCTTCCCTCAAAACAAGGCACTGCTAATGGTGCATAACAGGGAGGAGTTTCAAAACTTCATTTACCAGACTTAGCCAGTAGCTTTAAAAAGCTAGTGTTCCTAGGTACTCTAGTGCTAGAATAGGGAATCTTATTGCTTTTGGGTTTGAGGAGGATCCCTCTTCCCTGGAAGCTCTATAAGGCAGATTCTTTCAGACAAACTGCTCTTCCTCTGCCAGGATTGTGGTGTGGGTCCCTTCCTGCAGCTATGTGTCTTCAGGGAATATTTCACACTTGGGTCTTTTCTCAGTGGGAAAGACAGAAAATGGGTATTTTTGGAATGAAATTTGAAAAGGTACTTTATTGCAGCAGAGTAGCAGGATATATACTGGCAATAAATCTGTAAATCACTAAATAGGCATTTCCACAAGGTTTTGTATGATGTCTCTCTGCTCATCAGGGTAGGTCACTAAATGAGTTTTCCCTGTTTGACTTGGCAAAGGATGAAGGAGGGAAAAGAGCTGAGTGAGAGAAGCTAGTGATGTACTAAAGTTATGCTTGTTGCATCACATTCTAATTGTGTTTGACAGGATGGAAAAGGAAGGTATCTCCTGCCATTGTAAGGCTGAATTAGGCAAACTGAGAAACAGAGGTGGACAATGACAACTGTCGTTGCACAAGTCCATTCTGACATACTATGGTATCTGGCTGTGACTTTGCAATGTTCAGGTTTTTCATTTTTCTCAGTTAGTCAGGTAAAAATTAATAACTTCTCTCCATTATTGTGTTAGCCTATATGCTAGAAGGGATGAATGCAAATAAATGCAGAAGTGTAAGCTTAATCAATTGCTGGAGCCTCAGTAAAGCTTTAAAGACATGTAGAAGATACCAAAGACTGTCCTGAAAGGAACATGTTGCCATTGATCTGATTTAGTCATAAACAGCTGTGAAGATTTGCAGTAAAGCAATATTCTTCTTACAATTTCAGTAGTTTATGTTCAGACTTGTCTTCAAGATATTTTAGAATAAACTTGACATTTATGGAAATTATTCTGGCAGCAACTGAATAATTTTGATTTTGAGAAACAGATCCTTTCAGCGTTTCCCCCTTTAAATGTCAGAATGTTTTAATCTTCATTATTTTTATACCTGGAAAGGATATTGGAAACCTCAAAGAACACCATGATTGATATTTTCACTGATCAACGTAGAGTGCAGGAAAAACTCCAAATCAATGTAGAAATATAAAACAGGAGATATAATACTGTGATAGCTACAAGATGCTTTTCTAGTTTTACTTTTCTCCCACGAACTTTAATGACTTAAAACAAATTTTTAGTGCAACTTTTCTTGTTAATTGCTCTTGCAAGAGGGTGACTGTTTCATTCTGCTGTGACTCCTGAGAGACTATCTGAGATACTAACCGAGTCTTGCTGGCTCACTTTGGCAGGGAACTTTTTCACTCTCTCCAAAGGAGGTAGGAAAAACAATTTTTCTCAGATATCTGAGAATGCAGCCAAAGAAAGGGAGATGGAATGAGCTGGAGTTCATTGTTCATTTCTGATTAATTTTTTGCTAACACAAACTTCCAGTAATACATGAATTCTGATCCAGAAAAGCTCACATTGAGACCTTAAGGACCTTCTGTCCAGAATCTGAAATTATTACTGCCTTTAATATATTTTTAAAATTTTTAAAGACTTTAAATTATATTTTCTAAATAGGTTAATTGTCTTCTCTAAGCTTTAACTCAGCAGTTTCCATCAATACTAAGAGGCATCAAAAAGTCAATAATTGCCACAAAATGCACTATCATTTGCTCAAAACTCAAACTCAAAATAAGATGACAAGAATGGTCCTACATATTAATGAGTTGCGTGCTGTTTACACCTGCACACTTCTGTTACTCTACTTGTTGCTATATTTTCAAAATATGACCAGTGGTTTAATCTTATGGCCAAAACTATACCCTGAAAATGCATGCCCTCTGCATCCCTATGGAATTGCACACTGTCCTAGGGTGACTTTATGATGCTTGTATCCCCAGTCATCTGTTCTATTTATGTTGGATATTATGTACCTGTATCCAAACCAGGACACACACTTTGTAAATATTTCCCCACATCCTTTCACAAAAGATGGAAAACCAATGTGTGTTTTCTTTCTTTTTCAGGACTCTGCCTTGCTTTAAGAACCACAGACCAGTCTGGCCTCAGCCAGTGTATCTGTTTTGAAGTCAGTGGAATGAGCTTATTCCACATAAGTGGAAACTCTAGGACTGCGTTTTAATTCCATTGGTCACTAGACTTCTGTGAATGTTTAGTAGCCTTTACTTTATTATGCATGCAGTTAGTAAATCTCAGCTGCCCCAGGACAGGTGTTCATGTGTGGTGACAGTGTATAGAGCACAATCCATAGAGCACGATTCAGGGACAGATGCAACAGGTGCATACAAACACACACAGGTCTTTCCCTTGCGATAGGTTTGGTGCTGGTGTACACATTACTGTTGCTGGAACATCCCGTGAATTGGTGTATCAGAAACATGGCTGCTGTGGGTCCCACCTGGAGCCCTTGGTCACTACAGGACAGGGGCAAGGGAGGAATGCAGAACAATGTCCTCTTTTTCTTATTCCTATAGTCTCAGCTGGTCCAGCTGTTGGCTTTGAGATTGGTCTTACACTACTGAAATAATACCATACCAGCAGGAGCAGCCACATTTAGTTACTAACCTAAAATTGTTAAATCGAAAGCAAAGTATGTAGACTGACAAGATGTTCTTTGTCAGATGAAATGGTATAAACCAAATCTGACACTACCATAAATTGGCCCAATGCTGGCAAAGTCAATGGAATTTAGCTTGCTTATTTCAATAATCTACTTGGCTCAGTGCCTTGTGGTCTTGCCTTATGAGGCAGTCACGGCACTAAAAATGCTCCATTTTAAAGAACAATGATCATGCATACAAAAGTAGAAGATGTGTATTGCTGAAAATATGTTGCTCACCAAAATGTGCAAAAAACAGAAAAAAAATTACATTGGTTGGTAGTTGGTGAGATCAAACACAAAGTGTTAAGGTAATTAGAAGATTTCAGTGGATTAAAAGGTTGTTACAGTATACCAGTCTCCCAGTGATAGATTCTGAGGATATTTATTTTTAAAATAAGAAATACTAAACAGTAGCAAAATACTTAAACCATAATTATTTTCTACTGTACTGAGGAATTAATCAATTAAAAAAGAAAGATAATAAATTATTGGTGGTGGGCTGGTGGAGTTACCAATTAAATTAAAGGTGAATGGTTAGGTTGAAAAATCATGTTGTGTCTAATTGGAGCTCAAGTCTTGCACACAGTCGTGACAAGGCAAGATGAGAGCCAGGACAGAAATAAGCATGTGTGTCTTGCTCTCCCCACAAAGTGAGAGGACTGACCTGAACTTGGAAAGGGCTCTCTGTGATTTCAGAGCAAGCAGAAATGCTAAGCTTGCAGTGGTGACCTATAAACCTCTCCTCAATGCTTTCTCATTTTCCAGTTTAGACATTGCTGACTCAGCACACTGATATCTGTGCACACATTTTTTCAGGACTCCCAACAATTCATACACTTTGAGCAGTGGAGTCTAGCCATCTTATGTAAGGGCACAGATGGCATTAACTTCTATGGCTTTTCTGACTAAAACCTTCCATATTACTGAATTAACACCTACATTCTTGTTGCAGATCTGGGCCTGAGATAACACAGCTGGCTCAAACGCTGTTTTACAGATACAAAAAACACAGGATTTTAGGCAGTCATTGAATTAGCTCAGTAAAAATTAATGCACCTAACATGAGAAAACAATACGCACATGGCATTTTACTTGTATGTGTCTAATGCTCTAAAACACCTAGGGTTTTTTTGGGTTGGTCATAATTTTAAATTCTTATTCAAGACAGAAGTATTAAGAAGTCATATTTTTAAAGAGTATAGTAGTTAGAGTTCACTTATGTACAAATATATTTCTAATATATAAAGGGGATATTTACACCTGGTAAACAATCTGGCAGAAATTTAAATAAAAATAATATTTTGAGTTTTTAAGAACTCAAATAACTTGTTCTAATGTAATATATAGCAAAACTAGTTTAAAATACACTTTAAAAATCTCTACAGAGATCTTTCTCCTGTATGTCTTCACACATTCAGGAATAGAACCATAAGTAAGGTTCATAATAAAGTTCAGAGTCAGCAAAAACTTAAACTCTCTAGAATGTATTCTCTGTGCTGCTACTGCATTAACAATGGTACGCTCATTTAGCATTTAACAGACGATTGTACTTGACATTATGTAAGAAAAGCTCTAATGCTGAAAGCTTGAGTAATCTAAAACCCATCTCTGACAAGATTTCACTGCTGGAAGCCTAATTTCAAAATGTCAGCCAAGGCTGAGGAACCATATATTGCATGCTCATTAAATGCAATAAATCCACTACAAACTTCTCAAAATCTGCTATCATCTTGCCTGCAACCCTGGAATGGGTGTGAGACCATACAAAAATGAAAAAATGTTGCCTTTCATGCTATGTGATATATGAAAATAAGGCTAAATCAGGCTAACAGCTTTCATTTGCTTAATTGTATAGTTTGTAGCCAAGATTTATCTTTCTGCGAATTAAATTATACTTCTCAACTATTTATGTGATTGGAAATCTATAAAAGCTCTGGCTTAAAACAAAACCGTTAAAGTTCACATTTTAAAAGTGTATTTCTTTATCTCAGAGTACATCATAAGTATATCACAAGAGAAAGATCATAATGAGAAAAATTTAGAAAGACTCTGAATGTCAACAGTTTATCAGCTTGATTTCTTTTTCATTTAAATGAAAATTGACACTGTGGTTGAGAATCTAAACAAATCCAAGATATATGTTAAATGTACCATTTCAACTGTCATATTTTGTTACAAAATGTGTATAGAAACCAGTGTTAGAAAACAACAGTGATGAGCATGCAGAGCAGCTGGTGTGAAAAACGGGGCACGTACAGTTAGTTCCTCCATGTGTCGGGGAGCAGTGCTGTGCTCCAAGCCCAAGGCATCCCTGGATGCTGCACTCCATCACTGGGAGCAGTGGGGTTGTGTGCAAATCTTTGACCAAGGACCAGCCTAACTGCTGCTGAAGGAGTGTAGCTGATGTGTACTTAGGTAAGATTGAAAACTCTCTAAGTATATGATTACATCCTATTACAATCAACCGACAGCACATTCCTGTTACGGAAAGATAATTAATATCAACACTTCCATGCATAAATGCTTGGTATGTTATAATCCTTGTTTAAGAAGGTGTTACTGACAGGCAGTTTGGTTTCACACAGGAGCAGAAGGGAAAAACAATTTTAAAAATTTAAATTATCTCAAGTTAGCATTTGAATTCCATAGACGCTGCTTTGTATAAATTAGCCCTGAGTTTTACCTTCCACTGGTTTCCGAAAAGCAGTAGACTCTTAACCATATTTTAACATGAATACCTGTAGTATAAAACTTGGCAGTGAGAACATATAAATTTATCCCTTTACCAAGAGCATAGCTTTAAGAGAGAAAAAAAATGCAGGTTGGGTATTTTTTGTGGGGAGGTTTGCTCCATCACTGCAGTTTTGGTGTGCTCTCAGAACACAGAACAGGTTGAGCCCTTCAGAGCTGGTGCTTGGGGTTTCTGTATCTGGTTTCTGTATCATACATGGGTTTGGAGGCAAGAAAAACCCTGAGCAGCTCAACTCCACACACGGTGGGGGTACATTTTGAAGCAAGTCTGAAATGGTAACCTGGAAGTCTTGAGATATTAAAAAATATATTATTTTAAAAAAATTTAATTAAAGGTGCCTGGATTTAATTTCCAAATATAGTGCAGTAACTTCAAGTGTTTCAGTCCTCAGAGAAAGGGCAAAGTCACAAAGCTACTCAAAGTCTCAAAGTCCATTTAGTCCAGACTATTGAAGTTTGAATGATATTTCACACCTATCACTGGGGATATACCCTGTGGAATGTGATTAATACTTAAAATGCAAACAATTTTAAAGCCCATCATCTGTGCATCTGCGGTATCTTTCACTATCATAAGTTAAGCTGCCACAACATAAGCGGATTTCATGACTAGTGTGCTTGCTTATTAGTATTTTCAAGAAAAGAGTAAGTTATGAATACTATTTTATTAAGAAAACCCAAGTGAAATGCTAAATACCATCCTAAACTCTCTAGTTAGATTAATAAATAAATCAATTCTTTCTACCCTAAAGGCAGAGAAGGTACTGAAAACCAGGCTAAAGTCCTCTGTGTGACATGAACTAGGGCTTACACACAGCAAGAGCAGTAACAGAAAAGCTGCAAACTTAAATCAGTTCAATATTGGATTGCAAATCTATACTAATGTTTCTCCTGCTGAGATGGAGGAATCTAGAGGCATAAAGAAAGTGGCACAGTCACTTAAGAGAGTCCAACTTGTCACTTCTTTTTGTGAAAGGATTGGAACACCCACTGTCCCCTGGGAGCCTGTAGGCAAATCAGCCCCACTTGCTGCTTAAAAATATGAATATGGCAGCCTTGTCAGTATTGTGATTGCTCACAGAAAAACTTAATAGAAAGAGTAATAAATTCATCTGGATATAATGTCATGACTACTTAACATAAGGCATGACTCGATTCTCAGATCACTGAAAAGCAACTGCATCACTGTGCAAAATAACATCAATTCAAGCTGCTTGCCCACGGATCTGTAACATGTTCACAGTTTCTTATTACCATAAAAATTGCTGATACTTCTAACAAAAACTAAAATTCCATGAATGTGAGACAAATGATACAGAAAAACACATGATGTATAGAACCAGATGTCAAATATGTAAGAAGATATCCAGTGTGCTGTTAGAGTAAAAAATTCACCTGCCACTGTCACCCTCATTAAAAGTATAAACACTATTTTGAACTCTGGAATATTTCTGAACTAAGGAATGCTTACTATTAATTGAACCCTTCTATCCAGTTGATACTAACCTCACATGAGACTGATGGAATATACAAATTATATTATGCATTCATATGCACTAGAATATTGCAATATTAAAGAATATTTTTTCTTTGATTTCAAAAGAAAATAGCCATTTTAATAATTTTCAACATATCTTGAAACATATCTTGAAACAAAGGAAAAAAGCAAAATAAATTATATTACCTTTTGATTCAACAGCATACATTGTAGGTTCCCCACATCCCTATGTTCAGGGAATATTTTTGTGAATTGGTTATATGTATCTGATACATTGTTTTCATTTTCATGATTTGTTCATTTTGGAAATGTGTCAATGTTGCATTTTGACTTCAGGATTCTGTGCCTGTTTGATCTAGTCACTAATGATTTTTATTCTATTCTCATACACACTTGTAGATCCCATCATAATCAAAGGAAGTTGTGTATTTAAAAAAAATATTATGACGGATTCCTATTGGGAAAACCCTACAGATATCAGCCGACACAGGCACATGTACACAAATATACACACACAAAGAAATGTTCCATGGGATTTAATGGATTTTTTGGGTTTTAGAATTTATTCCAAACTGCTCTGGAATTGTGCATTTTCAAGAGATGCACTGAATATTCTCTAAAAATCTATAAGAAAGAATTGATTTCTTTTTAAATAATGGAAATAAGAAATATTTACCCATTTGAAAGAAACATACGGGACTTTTCATAGGGGTGTTAAGTATGTGGACTGTGAATTACTGCTTGGCAACAATGACTTAAAAACTAATTAGTTCACATAGCTGGGTGATAATAGTTACTTTAACTTTTCTTACCCTGCCACAATCATTGCAACAAAAGACCTATCTTAAATGCAATTTTTTGCACAGGTCCCAGAGCTTTGGTAAGAATCTTTTTGGGTAAGAATTCACTTCAAAATTACAGTCTGACACACTTGCTATCAACTATCACATTCTGTTGATTCAATGTCCTGCTTACTGTAGCTTTGCACAAATGGTTACATCTTTTAATTCAAATCCACTGTAATTCAGTATACAGAAAAGTTTCCCATTAGAAAAGATGGCTTAAAAAGAATTAAAAACCAAAAGGGATTGTGATGTGCATTGCAAAGAAGAGCATCCCCCAAGAAAACAAGTTAATACAATGCAAATACAAATTTTGCTTCTGTGTTGGGTCTGTCATGATTAGGCTTTTATGACATTTTGTAAAAGTATAGCAAATGTATGGTATGCTGTTATTTTGGCAGGCAAAGTCAATACAAAATGATGTTCCTTGGATGGGTCCTATCTGGAACACCTTAATCCTGCCCCAGCAATATTTGTGAAACTCCTGAGCCTTTCTCCACTCTTGTTCCAACATATTGCTGAATAAATAGCCATCATTTCAAAGCACTGCAGGGTTTTAAGCTAAATTTCAAAGCTCTGCAGGATTTCGTGCTACACAACCCCCATTATAATCTGGGGGTATTGTGCAGCTTAGAAAGCACTGTATGGAAAATCTGCCCCTAAATGAGAACTGGAAGGGAATAAATCCCATATTTGGAATTAGAGAAACTAAGAGAACAGCACCTACTCTATTACTCTTTGTCAAGCAGCTAAAAGAAATGAAGGAGGATATATTTGCTAGTGTATTCAAGCTACTTTGTGCTGAGCTCTTGAAACAAAGCAATTGTAAACTAACTGCTTAACTAGGCAGCAGAGGCTTTATGGCCTGTTTGCATTCTGAAAGGAATGCAAAGGAGTTGAATAAGACTTCAAGATTGATTTTCACTGTTTTTCACTCTACCCAGTGATTCATACTGATGTGTGCTGATTGTGGCGGTTTTCAAGTAGTTCTGCTGTTACACTTTTCCTGCCATTTTGCAAGGCTTTACTGGCTGCAGGTATAAATTAATTTTCAGTCTTGTTTAATATTCTTCAGCTAGCCCATAGTTTAACATTGATTTTAGAAGGTAGATTTAACTAAATAGGAAAACATGGAAGTGACATCATGTTCTGAGCATCAATGTAACGTTCTCAATTTCTGATAACATAGAGATTAAAAAAGGCCTAAGATCAGTCTGAAAAGTGGGTGTTTAATAAACAATCTCTTTATTTACTGAGTTTTGTCTCTTTAAAAAGTTTAATTTTGTTAACAGATTAAAAAAAACCTCCACAATTTTGTAAAAGTAGATTTGATTTTTAAAAGGTAGTAATAGCCATAAATTAAGCAAAGAATGCCTGGCCTACTTTAGAACATAAAGAACTTGAAGATAGGAGTACAGCAAGAGAGATAGTGATGGCCAGCTTACTAAAGAAAAAAAATATGTAATTTCCCATAATAGCATAAAGGCACACAGGAACAGGACAGTCACATGCCAGAATGAATGGTTTCCTGAAGGGACTTCAGAACAGGCTCTTATATCATTAGGTTATTTTGTACCTGTGCATGAGGCAGTTTCTCAGTCCTACTCTGTGCCATGGGCCTGCAAGAGTGTCAGTGATGCATTAGATTGCTGTCTGGCTTAGGACACAACCCCCAGCTAGGGCTACTTAATTTTGAGTGGAAGCCTCCTGAATTGATTCCACAATATGCAAAATATATTATATATGACATCATTGCATACTATAATTCAATATTAAACATATATAGCAATATAATCTCTGCACCCCACAGCCTTTTAAACTATAGCTCAATAACAGAAAGAAGAACAAAACATTTCTTATGAGAAGCACTGCAATGGAGAGCTCCTTGCACACAATATATGTCCCACTGGCACATCGTAAGAGTCTTACTGAGCTATCACATCTCATAAACACACTTTATTTCTCATTTTTCTATCTATGACGCAGAGCTACTGCATTCAGTTTTTATAACTGAGCTTGAAGTGTTCAACTTATCCTTGCTGAGAATGGGAATTTGATAATTGGAAGGCAACAACAGAAGAGGATAGCCATTACTGTAAAGAGATTATCTGTTGAGAAGATTGACAGTTGAGTGAAAAAGTGGACAAGAAATGTAGAGGGACAAAGCTAATAGGAAGATTTCTGCCTCTTAATTTAGAAAATTAAAGAGAGGCAGAAAAAGGGAGTGGAAATAAAACAAAGAAGGAACTTTCCCTCTTCTAACATGTAAATCCTTAAGGAAGTTGCTTCTGTCAGTGCCGAGGTTGGAGGCTCCAACAGTCCAGGAATGTGATGAGCTCCTCTGTAAGAAATAATCTGGAAACAAAACATGCCCAGCTGGCCAGAGCTACTAAAGACTTGAATACTGTAGTTGGATACTGCTTCTCTTTCTTATGAGTTTCAGTTCCTTACTACCATCAGAAAAATTTTCTCCAGTCAAACATAAATCCTGAAGAAAACCTATATGATCAGAATGTAAAGCTGGTACCCTGTAAGCTGTCTTTCTATTTGAAAATGAAGAAGCCCTGTGTAGAAGTCCTAAATATTGGCTTTGATCATAATGGTGGATGACAAAGAACTGGCATGAAACAATGGAATTGGTTAGAAAAGCCAGACCAAAAGCACAAGATCACAAATCATAGGAGCAAGGCAAATAATTAATGAAGAAAGAAAATAAAAGATCTGAAGGGAAGAAAACAAAAAGAAAGAATGACTGATGAAATCAGAGACTATGAAATGATAATTTTTCTTTCTTAGTCTTTAATTTGAAAATGGATTATTTTTTCTACATGCAGACATGAAAGAGAAATCTCCAATCACTATGAACACTTCTTGGAAGGAGTCAATAAGAATGGAAAATGCAGCCTTTAAAACTAGGACCATGCTCCAGAGCAGAGGCAGTGTAAAGTGGTGCTTGGCTCCTACCAGACAGTCTGGCTGGAAAATTCTCTCTTCTCTTTTCTGACAGCCAGTGAAAGACATTACACATTTACTTCTGCCTAATAATCATAAAATTGTTATCCTTGGACCTCTGAGATTATCAATGCCAATTGTCAATGTAGCACCACCACCATGTTCACCAGTTACCTGCATTTTTCACACTAGGAAACTAACTAGAAAAAAAAAATTTACTGCGACTCCCTTCTCTGCAGAGTCAGAAGTACCACAGCTCTGTTTTCACAAGAAGGATGTTTTCTTGGTGTTTAAGAGGAGAAGAAGGGGTGGCTGTCTTGTCTACTGAGCATGTTGGTTGGCTCTTCTCCACTCAAACTCTCTATGGCCTGGAAGGCACTGCATACAATTAAAGACACAGTAACTGCATTGCTAGTAACACAGTATCTTAGTATCTAGTATTTTTCCTCTTAATTAGAAGTCATTAGCATGTATAAACATTCTTTTTCTGAAATGCTTTCAGCTCTGTTCCAATTTAGATTTTGTTATTTTGAAAGGTAAATAACCATAAAAATATTAAGCAAAATGCAACATGTCCCATAAAGCTCAAAGAACCATAGATGTTTACCATACTGCTTCAGATGGAAAGCAAATGCTTCTGTATAGTTTTGAGCATGTGTGTGACTTGTTCCAAAGTAGCAAAATTATCATTGACTGAGCCCAGGTATTTTATTATATAAAAATTATGACTTATTAAAGAATGCATTGGTAGCCTTTTAAGGGAAATAAAATCCGTTCTGTTATTTTAAGCCATTAACTGCATGTCTAACCACATGATTAACCCCTGGCTCTATGTCTCACTGAGGCTTGTATTAAAAAATTAATGTATATGGGATGCAAACAGTTCTCATCTAAAGCAATATGTACTAACAGACTATCTGCAGAAAAAAAACAGTGCTTTGGTGGGAGGAGATGAATTTTTATCTGGCACAGAGCTATCCATGTGGAATGCACTAAAATCAGAGAACATCTAAGAGCAGGGAGTATCTTAAGGAAAGTAAGAAATGTACTCAACTCATTGTGACCACACATGTGGCCCTTCTAACTTGTCATTCCCAACTTTTAACTTGTAAATCCCCAAAGAGTTTTTTTTCTGTTGGATTCCAGGCTGGAGCAACAGACAAACCCTATGAACATGGTGGGCCCCTGGGTAAGAAATGCCCAGCTGGCCAGAGCCACTAGAGATTTGAGCACCATAACTGAATGTTGCCATTCTTTCTTATGAGTTCCTGTGCTTTACTGTCATCACAAAATTGTTCAATAGTGAAATTGAAATGCTGAAAAATTCTACGTGATTAGAAGGTAAAGATGGTATCCTGTAAGCTGTCTTCTTTATTGGAAAGTGGAAAAAGCCTGTGTAGAAGCCCTTGAATTCCGAAATGTTGGCTTTTATCACAATACTGTTATTTGTATACGTAAGTTTATAGAGTAGAAGTTGTGACCTTTCTTCTCTGCTATGTATTTCACTGGTATATCAGCTTTTGAGGCCTAAATATTTAACCACTCTAATCTGCTCTACATGTGGAGTGCTCAGTGGGTGACACTTCCAGGCCAGTCGGAAGCCTCTGCTTACTCAAAAAAATAAATTAATTCTTTGGTTCCACTCATGTGTGACTGTAATCAATAAGAGCAAAGTTTGTCCCCTTCACAGCACTATTGCTTCTAATACAGCTTTTCCCTGTAGGCGACCCTACCCTCACTGCTGGGTGGAAAGGAAGCATCTTTTTTGCTCCATTTTATCTGTCAGAGTTCCACATCCAGCCTTCTTCATAACATCCACCCTGTTTCTGGGTACCAATCAACATTTCTATGGTCATAATCCTCACTAATGGAGAGAAAACAGTCATAGTATAGCTGAATGGGTCCTCACTCTGTTTCTACAGGAGAGCTGGCAGATCTCAATGTGCTGACATTCAGAAAAGAGTGCAAAACTGATACATTTACTCAAGCTTTTTCCTTTGGGAGGGGCAAGTATGAAATAAGTTGAGGTTCTGACCGGAGGGAAAAAGAAAAGAAAAATATTTATATCCATTAATAAATCAAATGGAAAATTTGTTGATGTTGGAAATACTCCCAGAGCCTTAATGATAGGTTTATTTTTATCAACAACAACAATAATTAATAATTAATGCTATATGTCTCTCAGATCCATCTTGGCAACTAAAATTAGCAAGTATAAAATGTTACATTTTAAATTATGTTCTTAGCAGGGATGTCTCCTGCAAAATCTTGCAGCCCATCACACTCTGGATGACACGATATAGCCAAATTACCTCTGGAAAATTTATTTGTACTCTCTCTGCTCCTCTGCAGGGAATTCCCTTATTGATGCTCTGTGACCTGCACAGGCCACATAACTCTGCTTGCAGAGCCAACAACTAAAATCAGTGCCATCCTCTGAACATGGAGCAGCATCTCTATATCAATTGGTACTTACAGGTTTAGAGCAGTGTGGGTAATGTTTTATTATAGATCTATTCTCACATTTTAGAAGCTACAGAAGACAAAAGCCTCTAGTACACCATGGGTGAGAGAACCAGACTGCCACAGAGGAGCGTCGTACATATGAGCCTAACAAGAAATTTGGAGAAGAAGGAAGCTAGTGACTGCACTGGAGGGCTGCTTGTTTTGTGCATTCAAATCATCCATTCCTTGTTCCCTAATTTTCAACACCATTTAGACAAATTCCTTCCAGAAGTTTAAACTTTTGTAGTGCACTAGCAGATTTCTGCCCATCAGTTTCTAAGGAAGACAACTGAATCCAAGTGACCTAAACCAGTTCTTCTAGGTGACACATGATGACAGGTTTAAATATAGAGAACAGAAGCACCAGGAGCTGAGATTAGAAAAGCCCATCTGAGTTACTATTATTTAACACTAGGACAGTGTCACTGACAGATACCATGGTCCAGTTGCACTGAGTGCAATATTTTGAATGGCAATTCTATAAAGTGCTCCTTTGAGAAAAAAAACCCACCAATCTGATTTGTTTCTTTGGCTCTGCTTTGCTCATCATACCTACCCACTGAAATATTGAAGCTTCAATGAATTGAGATCCCTAGAGGCTCCAACACATAATGAAGTTATCATGGCATAACGAGTGTCACATGAGCCGTATCAATAACTTGCGTGCATGCTCCTAGCCATGGCAACTGCAAGGCAGCACAATTCACCTTAGTTCTGATTCATTTCAGGCTTTGCACTTGCTACTGGAAAAGTGTATGCACTGGGATTAATGACACAACTCAAAGTTTTGAACACTTCCTATTTGCAACTGGCAAAGATTTCCTACAGTTAAAAAAAAATATGTTTGATTGTTGAATGACTAATGTTTAACACAGACAGATACATTCATGGACTATGATTGAGTCTTAACATTTAAAAATCCCTCTAGAACATGTTTTTACCAGTGTTAGGTATTATTGCTGAATCTTCTTTCCAAAAGAAGAATCTTTTAGAAGTGAATAGAAGCAGACACTTGATCAGGTTTAAGTCTTACATATTTATTTCTGCAGTGATTTTATCTGTGGTTTCTGAATAACTGAATCTAACAACAGTTCTTGTCCATCATTAAGACTGTCTTGATACTGAAGTCTAACAGTTATTCCTAGCAAAACCATTTTTCTTCCACTGTAGTACAACTGCAATGCCTGGTCAGATTCAGTTCACTAAAATGTTATTACTATTCTGCATTTACTTTAAAAGATAAGCAGTGCCATAATTAAGGCTTTATAGCAATAATTAAATTGCTAACACTCAAGCATGAATTCTGATTCACTTGACATAAGAGGATATAGAGTAAAAGACAGAGACTTAAAAGCCCTCTTAAATATAAGAAGTGTAAAATCTAAATGCAAATAACAACAGCTTTACAATTAATCCCATCATTTTAAGACTCAAGTTTCAAGAGCTGTATGTTCTGACACATGAGGTTTCGTTGTCCTGTATGGCTCAGCTAAGCTTGTTAAGGAAGCCATTCTCTTTCTAATCTTTCACCTAACTTTAAGTGGTATTTAAAGGATAATACTTCCATTTAGATTTCCATCTTAAAGAAATTATTTAGCAAATATGTGATAGGTCGCAAATGCAATTTTCATGAAATGGAAAGCATAGAACACAAATTATATGCCACGCTGCTAATTAGAGACAGATATGTAATCACTTAGTAATGGAACAACATTTTGTGCCAACCTTATTCATACTTCCTTCCAACTGCTGGACTCCTTGTGCCAGATATATTTCAATTTTCTTCAGGAGAGAGACATACTAACATGTTTTCCATCCTGTTTTTAAACCCAGAAGTCTAGTGCATACTGAACTTTCTTGACATTACAGGAATTCTATCAGTTTTAACAGCTTGAGGCCTTTTTATTACAAACATGTACACTTCCCTGCAGGGTTCTGGAAATCTCACAATTACATTCATTAAAAATGTCCATGATTATAGCCAAATGCATGCTTTGTAGATTTACCTTTACAGTTTCCTTTCAACAATTATTCTGAGCATAATTTTCTATTAAATTCCACAAAATACCTACTTGTTCATCCACAATGTCAGTTTGATATGAATTTTGACAAAACCATTAGAAGAGAAAAATACCAGAGCACATTTACTGTCAAATTCATCAGTACCAGGCTTAATGTCTATGGTATGACTCACTGAGATTCAACAAAATAAGCACGTATGTCCACGAAAACAAGCATAAAAAGGTCATGTTTTAGCAGCAGTCTAAAATTAGAAGCATTGCATGTCTTTTACATTAGCGCCAATAGGATCTACAGGTATATAATTTTGGGTCCCTGGTCATACCTAGGAGTCCCTTTATTTGAGAAGCTGAGCATCCCTCATGACAAAACCCTGCCGTGTTCCAGAGAGTCTATGGGCACTGGTCTTTCTCATGTCATAAATATGCTCAGATCATGCTTGCTGAATGCTGACCTCATTGACTTGGGCACACAATGACCACCATTTCTTTCTCAGAAACAAAAAGTGGGAAAGGACAGAATTCATGTGATCATCCTGGTCTTTACATCTTATTGCTCGCCTAGGTCTAGAACAGAGATTTGCATACTGCTTGTCCCACTTCCCATGAAATTTTGCTTAACATCACCTTGAAGAAAATATAGAAAGTGGAAATGAGAATGAAACTCTGATCAGACCAGTCAGAGATAAATCCAGTAGTGATTTTCTGATAAAATGCTCTCACTGGTGTAATTGCAAGATATAGGGCCTAAAAACTGTGACCTAGGAGAACAAAAGGAAAAAAATGCAACACTGTACAAATGAACTTCATAGTGCATGTCAAGGTTAGAGCACACCATATGTTCCTAAAAATGTGCAGACCCAACAGGGAGTTGTAGCGATGTGTAAATAAAGATCAGTACAATAGGTAGACAATCTTTTGCAAATTGACACTATTATTTGTTAAATGATAGTCCTTTAAAAGTGATTTTGTTTTCTATTTTTTCATTCTGTTGAACAGAAAGAGTAATGATGTCATGATTATTGTTATAGGGCAGAAGATTTACATTGCATTTACATCTCAGGGCTGTGATTTTTGATGTATTATTTTTCCAGATATCTATTTTTAAAAAATCTTATTGTGTTTCTCTATCTGTTTAGGTTTATGTGACAAAGGATTTTTATGCCTAGATTCTTAGAAAGGGTAATTCACATATGAAAATTCATTGGAAATTCAGCTTTTGTATTAGAATGAAAAAAACCCAAGTAACTTGGTTTGGATGTTGCTGTTGTTATCATTCTTACTTAAACTCTTTAGTCTTGTGATGCTAATTGCCATGGTAACTCCATTTAAAAATGATTTTTACTATTGCTTAGAATTGTTTATTGTTTCCTCTTTCTTAAAAGTAAGATCACGTAAGTGAAAGACATGAACATTTAACTGTTTGTAGGTTGTTCTATTTCCCATTGACTACCTTTCTATTTCTATTGAGATTCAAAAAATAAGCAAAAGGGAGGTGTGAAAAAGGTGTGAAGCCCAAAAATAGCTGCTTGAGTCATCAATAGATTGTCTGAAATAGTTCAGAAAGGTGTTTGTTAGAGAACGAGCTATTTTCCTTAGAGCTGCGGGGGTGAATTCTTGAAGAGAAAAAAATACTCTAAACAGGCTGTGAAGATCGAGGAGGAAAAATCACACAATTTTGGGAAGAGTAGGACAGCAGAGAGTTACCTCAGGAAAATCTGAGCTAACAGCATCTCAGAGCAACCTCTCAGTGCCTATAGAAAGGTCACGGACAAGATGAAGCCAGGTTCTTCATGGTGATGTGTAGTGGGATGACAATGAGCAAAAAGAAACAAGAGGAGGTCCACACCAGATCTATGGAAACACATTTTGACCATGAGGACAATCAAGCTGTGGGTCAAGTTTCCCAAGGAAAATGTGCCATTTCCATGCCTGGAGGTTTTCAAGATTTTACCGTTATATAAAGTCCTGAGCAACCCATTTTGACCTAACAGCTGACCCTGCCCTGACAATGAGGTTGGATACATTTTCCAACCTGAACAATTCTGGGATCCTAAAATAGTTCAAAGAGCTTTTTAAAAGGTTCTGTGGATAGGAGACAGAGAACACATGCTCCTAAAATCTAACCAATTTCTTCCCTGTAACCTGCTTACAATCAAAATGTCTGTTTTGTTTAGATATAGCAAACTGAATGATAAAGTTGATGTATTTTGAGAAACAGTCTGACAGGCACTTTTGAGAAGAATGTTACCTTCTCCTCTGAGGCAGGTAACAGTAACATGAATGACAATGTTTAGTGATCTTGGGTAAGAAAGATCTGCTCCCAGAGGTTCTCTTGAGAATCTAAAAGCAGGTAGTTAATTCAGCTGATGTTAACAGGTTTTGTCAGAATTTGGCATGGTAAAACTGCATGGCTTAAACAGACCTACTGCTGTAATAGTTATTCAGCTAAATTGGCTTCTCTCCCTTTGGTTGTTTCTGAGTTTTGAAACACACAGCAGACAGATGTGTGTGGTGCAGTGCACTCTGACTCCTGACCCATTTAGTGGTGTGTTTCTGGGATGGATGTCCCATACCAGAGAATCTCTGGGTCAGCTGTTCAAAAAGCTGTTACACATTAAAAAAAACCCAAACAAAAAACCAAACAAAAACAAACAAAAAACCCCAATCAGCAGAGTGGGTGTTAATTTGGAAGTTGTATACTGACAAAAATGGAAGGATATATTTTCCCAGGCTTCAGCTTCTTAAATGGAGGGTATTCCCTTCAAGTTCTACAGAAAGATTTGAAATATGGAGTGCAACTGCTTGACATACTGAATTCCCTACTTCCTCATTGATTTTCTAACACAACCTTAATGCTGTGTTAGCATCATTTCTCTGTTCGTTCCATCTGCTCTGAGGTCTCCCCCGCTGTTTCCTAGGAGATATATTGCCATGATGCCTGCATCTGTAAGTCAGTGGCAGATATGGGGCAAGAGCCACGTGGTTAGAGGCAGCATTAGTATCACCTGAACATTTGCAGGTTTCTCAGGGGATCCCACCACCCACCGTCTCTCAAAACCTGAGGGAGTCAGCTACTTCAGAGTGCTATGGGAATGGGATGCTTGGCTTCTCAGCATCTTTCCACTGCTACTTGTCTCTTTCAACCTAACAACTCTATTAAAAAAAAAATACTAAAAGTGGGTTATTTTTGTCCAGTCAGTCTATTTAGTGAACATTCTAATCTTATTATCTACAGGATTTTGTGCGGTTTTGCTTGTTTACAATGTCAGGCTGCTGACAGTTTGTGTTATGGTGACCAGGACAGGCCTTTTTCATATCCTTTAAGGTATGGTCTAAGAGATGAATTTAAAAGCACAATAGTAAGCATAATAAACTGGATATTCCAATTAAACATGAATGACACAGAATATTAGAGTTACTAAATCTTGCATTAACATTTTCCCTGTTGTTTCCATAGTAGGCACACAGCAACCTGACTGTGGCTAACAAAATGCACTGACTTTTACACCAATGAACCCTTAATTATAGCCAGTATCAGATTACAGTAAATAATTAACTTTTTCCTCATATGTATAAGGAATTCTACTGTTTATTTCAAATTTTATTTATCTTTGTTTACTTCATAGGAAAAATAGATATATAGGAATTGTTTATATCAGAAAGCAAATGTGGTTTTGTTCAGGCAAAATTGTGAACAAACCAGAATATTTTCTGAATGTATATGAAGGAAAGAGAATTTATGAAAAAAATCCACATACTATCAATCAATAGCTTATGGGAGGTAGAGAATCTATTCATTAAATGAGATTAGAAGCATAGTAAAAGTTTATAGCTTAAACGTTAAAGGTCCACATATAGAAGAAATACAGCCATTTTTCTTGATGGTGAGAAGAACATTAGGAAACATAATATGGCAAGAGTTACAGTACAGTGAAAGCTATAAATCACTGATAGATATTTCCTAAAAATACCTGTCAGTTTCTTCAAAATAAATATTTCTAGTTTGAAGTGAGAGTAATCTATAAAGTAGATTTTAGGGACATCTCACAGGTTTTGTGAAAAAAATCAGATATTTGAGAAATTAGGTTATAAATGAGAAGTTTTACCCTTCCTTACTTCAGGAAACTTAATTTCAGAGTTAAAACTAAATTCAGTTGTTAAAGTATAGCAATTTCATATTGTCAAGTTTAAATACGATTATGTGACTAACATTTAATAGTGGAAAGAAAATGAGACAGAAAGAAATACTAAAGTAAATTAATATGCTTCTCATGCACAGTATAACACCAGCTATATTTAAACAAGATACATAATTAATTTCACAATATTTTTGTAATTTCAGCCTTCAGTGACCTGTATTTCCAAACAGGATCTGACAGAACAGAAATCTTACACAGTCTGAAACATTAAGAAAGCTTTGAATAAAGTTCTGTGTTTTGAAAGGTTTAGGGAAACATAATGAAAAAAGAACATTTCTCAGCTGTGTCCTTCAACAAAATGCACAACATGTTTTGGTAAGAAGGAACAAAGGGGCTAAGATTTTCTGTTGACAAAAGGCTTTTAGCTATTCCAATCCAAAACTCACAAGAGAAACCCTACTCCCCTCCATGCCTTCCCTCATGAACTACTCTAATACAAGCTGAAGTGACCCATGACCTAGACCTCTGTTTTACTGTTAGTACCATTTAGGTTACTTAAACTGGACCCAAAAAATCACTTTTAAACAGGTAATATGAGAAATGGAAAATCTTTTGTAGTTTGAAAGAGTATAAATTCCTTCTACATGTCCTCACTAAATATTTTGTCCACTTCTGCCCATGAGAGGTGATCTTTTTTACTGAAAAAGCACAGAACTTAGGTGAAGCAAAGAGAAAGCAATTCTCAAACTCATTAACTTTCATTAAAAGAAGTTTTTGCAAAAACATTGATGATATACTCAGCTTTCAAAGAGCAGAGCTAACTTAAAATTCTAGAATATCTATGATTTTTTTAACCAGAAAGAAGATAACAAAAAAACCTGCACTTATCTAGACCAAGACACTCAGTATTTTTTCCTATGCCACAGATGTCAAGGAGTGTACTAAAATGAGCCACAGAAATTTCTTAGAGATTGAATAGCACTGAAGTTAATAAAAGTAGTTTGTGAAGTGTTTAATACAGATAAAGGAAACCTCAAACTGCAAACAAATCAACAGATATGCTTTTTTCTATAAATATATCTTCGTTATGCTTAATTTACATACTGTTCAACTTTAAACTGGAATTCAGCTTTGATGGCATTTACAAGATCTTCCCCAAAAGGAAATACACACAAATATAGAGCTACAGACAATTTTAATTCAGAGCAAAACTAAAGCATAGGAAAAAAATATATGCTTCAGCACTGTGAATATTACCATCATCATGTGGATGTTAACTAGCTGCCCCAATAATATAAGAATAGTATAAACAGAAGAATGAGAATGGAACAGAGTAAACAAACTCAAAATTGGCATATCATGTTTCTCAAATGCTCTCCAATGCATTAAAAAAAACAAACAAAAACCAAAGAAGAGCTCATCTTCTTGCCATAAACTACTACTTCAGCCTTTATTCATCAAACAGTTGTTGCTGACTTGAATATTATATTGCCTTAATAAAATATTCCCAAGATTCCTTCCAAAATTTTCAAACACTAAAAACTCATATGGTTTCACTTCCAGTAAATAATAACATCTAAGCAATAAATCTAAAATATTTTTGATTTTAAATCACAGGTTAGGACCTGATTTTCATTCTAAAGTTTTTATTTACAATTTATTTTTCCAGCTCAGCAAAATGAAAATGTAATTTTTCTTACAGTTGCCAGTATTGCAATCTAGATGTACAGACTTGAAATCAAACACTGGCTTCTTGTGATCATATACGATCTTGAAAATTTTTAAAAAATCAGAACTTGAATTCAAGTACATCTTGATGCCTATACACATCCCTACTTACAAACACAGTGATGTCATACCCAGATATGACTGCTTTTATTTGAATAAGTTTTCACTAAACAATGACGTTAGTTGGGCACTTTTGTTGATGGTGCATTCACAGGCCAACCTCTTGGAGCTACAATATATTCATATATCAGTCGACATTGTGATAAAAACAGTTTTGGTCTGTAACAAGGGCTGTCTTGTTAGATATAACAAATGTATTTTGCCTTTGAGCCATTAGAAGTTCCCTGGCTAGATGTTCCTGGTTGGAAGATGTATCAAAAGCAAGATGTGGACTCAAAAAGAAGACAAGTGTTGCAAGAAGTGTTATTTTACAGTAGTTTTTCAGGCTGCATATTAAAATTATAAACTTTGTGATGTGTTTTTTTCTGTCAATTATTTCCTTTGATATCTGTATTTTTGGATCTGCTGATCACAGCAATATGTTAGTGTAATATCTCTGTATTTTGAGAAGTGCAGAAAGCAGAAGTGAGGGAGATTAAAGAGATTAAGATTAATAGAAAGGAACTGGATTAACAGCATGTTTCAGTTCAGAGTTCCCTGAGTCAAGTATGAGAGAAAGGCTGCCAACATACCTAGGAAATGTGTTATCCAACACAGTTGTTCTGATGCCCTCAAACTCTGATTCTACGGTGGCAACGTACACAGGAACTTTCAGCTACTGAACCCTATCTTGAAATGCATTCTTGAAATGCATAATAAAATAGTATATATGGCTATCTATGTTAGTGCTGAAAGTATAGGGAGGATTAATTTTATGTACTCTGAAGTTAGCACATTGCTTTTATCCCTCTGAAAAAAATCTGTGAGAGTTATATGAGCTTCGTCTGGAAATCCATATTTTGTTTATTTGTACCTCTTCTCACTTTCAAAACTTTAAAAGCATAACATATCTTGACTTCAATAATTTTCTAATCGTATGTGCTGGAAATGAGTATGCTTGGTTTGGATATGTTTTACAAAGTACAGCCACATGACTTGCATTGAACTTATGAGAATTCTGGCAGCTAAACTAAGCAGTTATTTGAAAAGAAGTAACGAATTATTACAGGTATGTTCCTATAGCAGATGATGAACATTATTTTGTTCAATATTAGGAAAATGAAGTTGAGCAGTGCATTTAGTTTAACAGAGTGGGGAGAAGAACTACTTTGCAAGTACTTGCTAACTGCAAAACTTCACAGCATTCTATCACATATTGCCCAGTTAACCAACTACACACTATTTTCTATTCCAAGCAATCCTGTAGTTATGGTTGATTTTAAGCAACCACTTATTACCACTTGTGAAGGCTGCCTAGCATTACCACGCACTGAGTGACCCCTCAAAACACTGGCAAGCCTGCTGTTCTACAGGAGAGGCACAAATGACAATGATGTTCAGAGAACAGATTATTAATAAATCAGCAATACATCACCAAGTAAGGTATGCAGGGTTATTACTTTCTTATAGCTACATCAGTCAGAGATCTAACAGTTCTATGGCTTGTTATGAGGTCTGTTTCTGCATATTTTCAAGAATCATACTCTAACTTCTAAGCAATTTCTACTTGCCTTTCGAGTACCAGTGTGTTAATAAAAAGACAAAAACACTGTAGCACAATCCTATTACAACTATTATAATGAACCAGAATTTGTGCTTTTGATGTTGAGCCTTTGAACTTTTTTGCTTTGAAATTTAGTTATAAAACACACAAGTCTACCACAGAGAACATAGCTTATCTAGAGGGAACAATACCAAAAGGGATTTTTGGAAGGGAAAAATAGACTATGCAAGACAGTAAATATTTTCCCTTGCCTCTTAATAGTTTACCAAACCCACCAAGTCCTATGAGTATAGGACTAAATGGATGTAGTTATTTAAGCTAAAAAAAAATAAAACAATGATATTAATATTTAAGGGAAAATTTAGTATAATCCATCTCATACCTTGTTGTGTGTCTGAGTTTGTCCAACCAGTATAAGGATATTTGATGAGATAATCGATAGGCAGAAATTGATTAGAATTATGGACCTCTCAGATCTGATGTACCTGTTCAAAAAACCAAAGAGAGGTTACAAATTTTCTAAAATGAAAACAGCTAGTAAGTCACACAAAGCCTTGATTTAGTTTTTGTATTAATTATTGGAGATACTCTGAAAGAGAGGTGCTCCCTTTCATGTGCTCAGAAAGAGTATTAGAGAGTTATAACAGTACAAATGAAATACATGAATACAATACATGAAAACCGTGATATTTTGATAGACATTTCACAATTTCCTCTTAGTATCTTGATATATTTAAAAAAATAATCTACCAATGATTCCTTTGAAAACCGCTGGCAACACAGTTCTAACACCACACTGATAATAATGGGCTTGCACGCATTCATGTCAGGAACTTCTTATGCTCTCTGCTTGTCCCTGGGAATATCCACAGCTGGCACAGACCACTCATAATTACTAACTTCAGCAAAAATATGGTGATTTACATAAACAGAAGATTTGATCCACCATGCATAAATAAGATGCAGGTTGGTGGATGATACTATGGCAGTGAATTTTGAAACATGTTATTGGGATTAGGATAACATTAATCTTGATGTTCCAATAGTACTGTAATATCTTCATAAGACTGAACGCCAAAAAAAAAAATCCAAATGTGTACAGAAAGATTAAATTATAGCAGAGAACATCACAGTCACTCTTGCAAACTTATCATATTCATTTTACAAATATGCTTAAGATGAAAAAGTCAAAAAGTCTTATCACATATTTGCTTTCAAGATGCAAGTGTTCTCATTTTTCTGTATACAGCCTTTTATATACTACAGAACAGAAAGAGAATGATTACGGTCACAAGTGAAGTCCCTTTCTGACCTGATTTTTAGAGCTGTTAACAGTAAAGGTTGACTACTAAAATAAATGAAAATTAAAGGTGCTCAGTTCTTCTGAAGACCATGCCACATCTTTCTACATTCTACAACCAGTATGCTTCTCACTGGAGTTCAGTTAATACTGCTGTCTCCTCCTGAGAGGTACACCCATAGCTCACCCTGAGGAAGTAATAAAAAAGGCTGTTGAACCCACAGGAAATGCTGAGCTTTGGACACGAAATTAATTACAGCCCTTTTTGCTTGCATATCAAGAGATACACCATTACATTTTTTTAGTTAGTCAGAACAACCCTAATACCACAATCCAAGTGCTTAATTAAAATATAGCAACACTCTTAAGGCTAGTTCTGTGTATTTGCAAACTAATACAAGTCCAGCACCTTTGTTCAGACAGAGAGCACGCTGCTACTTTGTAACTTGTTAACTACTGATTCCCCCGGGCCAACTCCCAACACTGAGTGCCCATGGATTACAAAGGACCTTAGTGATTGAGCAAACACAGTGCAGCAGGAGCTCACAGCATTCACCTAAGGCATAACACATAACATTTTATCTTCACCTAAAAGTTCACAGAATCATAGAATCACTTGGGTTGGGAGAGAATTTTAAATCATCCAGTTACAACCCCCTGACACAGGCAGGGACACATTCCATTGGACCAGGTTGCTCAAAACCCCATCTAAACTGGCCTTGAGCACTTCCAGGGATGGGGCATCCACAACTTCTATGGACAACCTATTCCAGTGCCTCACTACCCTCACAGTAAAGAATTACTTCCTTGTATCTAATCTAAATAATGGAGTAGACCAGCTCCACTGAGCATGACAGTATTTCTATCCAAGTGCTAAATATATCAGGGAGTGCAAAAATAACACTATAATTCTTCAGATGGGAATTATATCCTGAAATACTCTCATTCTTAGTTTTGACAGACAAGAACTGATAATTTTTATAGTCTTTTATCATAACTTATGTAACTAGATATTCTTAATAATTATATATATTTCTAATCCTGAGTCTCTGTGGTACATAAGAGTGATAGAGAAATGGGTGTAAATTATCAAGCTGCTTCTAAAAGCAAAACACTATTGGTTGATTTTATATTACTCTAGAATTTATTGTTTCATCCCCTTGTTTCTTACTACTATCATAAGAACCTATTTTACTTTAATTATTGAAAAAAGTTAAATGAGAATCCATGTTCACCTTTTAAAAATATTTATTACTTTGCATGACTTTTCATCTTACTTTTCTGTTCCTCCTGCAGTAAGACATGATGCTATTTCTCATTATTTCTCAGATTAATTTATCCATAAGTATTTATTGCACTTTTAAGTCAATATAATATTGTAAACTCAGGATGGAATGAAAATCTACCACTGGAATGTACCACCACACTATTTAAGACCAATTTTGTGGTCTTTATTCAAACTTGTAACTGATATGAACAAACTCAAAATCAATTGACTGAACCTCCCTAAATGTGGCACTTTGATATTATTTTATTTATAAATTTTGTTTAAAAATGTTAATGGGAGAAAAGCAGCTAAAGGTATAGGCCAGAAGCCTCACATGAAATAGATCACATACAAGAATCCTGCACTGAGCACTATGAATACCCCACCAAAAGAGCAACACCATTCCCACTGAAGTGGAGAAAGAGAAGAGTGGGTGATACCATCATCGGGAAGTCAAAACAGTAAAACTGATCAATCACATCAACAAATGCTTCAAAGCATGCACTACATTTTCCTCTTTTTCTTTCCCCTCGCTTTCCAAACAATAAATGTGGGCTCTCTTTATGTTTTAATGAGAGGTCTTCAATGGTCTCTTTAAACTGCAATTCAAATAAATGCAACAGCATCTTTACATTTATCTTTCTCAACCTGTTACATACCTCCATAATGCTGCATAGACAACTGCTAGAGTGATCAAGGCCAAGCAGGAAAGACCACTGCCTACGATTAAGGTCACTGAGGGTGTACCAGATGATTCCATGATCTGAAAGTTACAACAGGCAACCATGAAGAAAAAACATCCTCCAGCAATTAAACCAGCAAGTCAAATGAAAATAAAAGCACAAAGAGCAAAATTAAAAGCCAACAAACTAACACAGATAGTTTCAATAATATTAGTTATGAAGAAGAAATCAGTTTAATTCCAAAACTGATCCCTATATAACTCTGAGATCTGCTTAATACATTCCTCAGGCCTCTGAGCTTTAAAATGCCTTGTAATACCTGCATGATACTTTGAAAAATAAACTAGTAATACTACAGTGTAACAGGAGACTGTGATGTTAGCACAAGTTTAAATGACACTCCAGCTATCATCAATTACAAGGTACACATCTCTTCAGAAGCAGCACTATCTAGAATTGTGCATTAAACAAACAGCTTGGTTTCACTCTAATGTACTGAAGATCATCCAGTAATTTGTCCCATAATTTGACTCATGCTTGTTGCAGGATGACCAAACTTTCTGACTTTAAATAACTTTGACTTCAATCCACTATCCTCACATGCTTAATTTCCTTGGGCCTATGACTGCCTAGAAGGAATGGCAGGATATCTATGGCAACAGTATCATAAGCCTTCATTTTAAAAGCTACAAATTCAGAATTATTTCATTTTTTACTCTGTGTATTAAAAAAAAAAAAAAAAGAAAATAAATGAATGACCTTGAAAACAAACTAGCTTTCCCTGCTGTAAGGGAAACTACTATCCTTAGATATCAGGTCAGCCTTTTTCCTCTGTATATATATGTACTCATGTTCTGAAACAGATACGGGTTTTTCTAACAAATATGCAAAAAATTTAGATCTAAAAGTTTTAAAGGATACCATGTCTGGTTTACCTAAATGCTTTTAAGCTTCAGGGATGTATTGTAAATTACATTTATCAAGATATCTTTTGTCACCCAAATAGGATATAAGACAGATGTACTTTTAGGCCAGATCTCAGGCTGAAAGTAGTATTTTTTTTCAACCACTTTTTTTCCCAAATGGGTTTACTTTGCTATTAAAAAGAGTCTGTTCATATGTTTCCAAAACCAGGAAAATTAAATCATGCTTTAGCAGGATAACTGCACAAATATTTGCTTTTCAGCTGTTTTTAGGTTCAATAATACTGGGAGTGTCTGCTCATACACTTAATATCCCCTCTTTCTCATGAAAACTTGATTATTTTTCTTACATCATATCAACAGACTACATAGAAAATCTGTGCTGAAAATGTCCAACGCAGATCTGCAATCTGTTTAACTACAGTATCTAGGGTTTTCCAACCAAGAGCAGTAATAGAGACCTGTACGTTCCCTTAATCGTTCAATACAAAAGTTTTCTACACATTTGCACCACAATTACAAGGCTTTCTCTAAAAAAAAAATTATAGAGTTGGAGAGCATGCAAATTTCACTAGGATTTAGTTGTATCTCACAATCTGGAATTCATTTATCTGAGACACTGTAGACACCAGGAGACTAACATTTGATTACCTGCAATATTAAACAATTCCTCAATGCAACGTCTGCAATATACCTGAGAGGAAAGCTGGACCAGCTCCCCCCTCCCCCCGCAGTCCCCCCCGCATTCCCTTTTGCATTAAAACCGGATTTTTCCCCCCCTCTTTGTT
>VWYP01003810.1:0-75472 GCA_013400435.1 Pycnonotus jocosus | reverse complement strand
TTTTCTTTTTCTTTCTTTCTTTCTTTCCCTACCGGCTCTGTTTCTGCTCTTTTGTGAGAAATGTGATGTTCTGTAGTTGCGGTGTCTTTTGGGGTCCTTTCCTTTCTCCAACCCCGCCCCCCCTCCCCTTTCGTGTGTGTGGCTAGGTTAAAAGCATGTGGTTCTCAAACGGCTTGTCTGGGTTATGCCAGTTGGACCGGGAGATGCCGGATCTTCTGTTCTGACTGCTATTTTTGCCGAGGATTTGGGATTTTTTTGGTTGTTGTTTTTAGCTAGCAGCCTTAGAAATTTCACCCTGGAAACGGCAGCATCAGATGCCTCCAACTCTTGCCTCAGCTCCAGCAGAGGGGTGGATTTCAGTACAGCAGCACACATCACCAAAGAGACACACGAGTTCGCCCTCCAGACATCACTCAGCCAACTCGCCTTTCCCTGGCTCCCTCCCCCTTCTCGATTCTTTTTCTTAGGGTGGCAGCACCAAGCTAACCCCAAGCCAAAGCAATCGTTTGGTGGCACCTTTCACCAACCACCCCTAAACAAAACACGATGATTAACACAGCCCCCGAATTCAATTAGACATTCAATATGCTAATGCGAGGTCTGAAACCCACCCCAGCAGAACAATAAAAATGGTATCAACCCACGTTTTCTTTGTGCAAGCAAGGAGAAGGAGAGGGAGAGACAAAAAATCATCTCTCCTGTTTCCTGAACTGCAGTGGGGAAGGGGAAAATATTTTGTACAGGAAAAAGGGCTTGGTTTCAACTGAAGCAAACATATTATCTTTACATGTGTTATATTTAGAGAACAACTGGGTTTCTTTCATCTTTTTTCCCCTCCTTTCATGTCCAAGGAGCAACTGCAGTGACTCTGCTGCCAGCAGCAGCATGTGTGCTGTCAATTCCTGTCCATTTCACCTCAGGTCACTAAATGACTTTAAAAAAAAAGGAAAAATGAAGGTCGAAGAAACAAGGAGAGGGAATAAAAATTTCCAGTCCCTGTGACCACCCTTGTTTCACCTCTTCTGCCTTGACAACACACCTCTGTAAGTGATTCTATATGCCAGGGCCCTCATGCAAAGGCAATTTGTTATCCCAAGCCCGCTCTCAGAGTGCAGTTCACCCCAGGCCACCTCAGCATTTTGTGCCACTAGTTTTTGAACACACCAGATGTAACCCTTACACAGTATTGTCTTCAAAACAGAATCCTGTAATAAACAAAACAAACAGCGACTGAGGGAAACAATTGAGAGAAAATCACCAATTCTTCAAGCCACTAAAGCAGTTTATTAGCTTTCCCTTGCAAATTGTGTCTTTCAGAGAGCCACAGGCTAAATCAACAACCACTTTCAAAAACAGAGTTACATATTTTAAACTCAGAAGCATTATATTCTGGATAACTTAAACAATTTATTTTATTAGCTTTCTTGTCTCTTCTCTTATTGTGGCACACAGTTAAGGCCAAATGAAATGTGTTCATCATTGCTGATTAAATATTAAGGATTGATAGCTTAAGAGAAATTGACATATTTAAAAACAAAAGGATGGTATTATTCATCATGAGAATAGGATTTAATAAATTGAATTCACCCTATGCTGAAAAGCATTGGATGCACAATACATCCAGTTATCACTAAATCCTTGCAGACGGTGTCCAATGCACAAGAGTTAAATAAGTTCTAATTATAAAATCGCAGGCACTAGTTTAGTTTAAATCAAAGCATCTGTTAAAATTATAATTATATTTAAAGCACTATAAATCATGGGCAGGCCAGCAGGTTTACACTGGCTCATTCAGTTCTTCAAGTCACTTGCATGAAAACAAATTTCCGGTCACAGAGTAACTGAGCCACAAATACAATACATATTTTGCAAAAATTTTCAATACTACTGAAAATTTTGTAGAATTTCCAAAAGCAGTCTGAAATTTACAAAGCCGTCTAATTGGATTTCAAAATAAGACATCATAGCAGGAGCAGAATCAGTCTAATATGGACACATTTTACATTTTATTGTTCATTTTTTTCAGTGAGACACTTCAATTTCTTGCTTAACAGCATTATGTTTTTGTATGTTGCAGATCAAAATTCATTAAATAAGTTCCTTCTTTCTTCTAATCAGTGCAGTTAAAAAGAAGAAAATAAGCCTCATTAATAAATATACTTGTAGTCTGTTGAAATTATGGCCAAGAGAAGCTGCACAGGATGTTACACTAAGTCCATGAAAGAGACTGAGTAATGAGCAGGACTAGAAGAAAAGTGTAACTGCAATTTGTTGCATGAGGCTTATGCCAGCAGCACACAAATGCATGATAACTAATTCCCTCAGAGATGATGGTAATTTTGACTTGTTGACATAAAGTAACAATTTGGTTTTGGGTATAAGTAAATAAAGAATGGAAATACTGAATTAAAATGGATATATTGCATTTAGTACATCTCAATGCAACACCTTTTATGAAGTGCTCCATCTATGATCTGTCCCTTTTGTTAGGGAACTCTTCTGGTCTGACCAGCATCTATCTCATACTTAGAAGCTTCATTCCTTTTTGGTGTGCTTTTCTTTGACTATGTGTCTAACATTTAGGGTTATCTTATGAATATGCAAAAGGGCACCCATTATTCCTGTGGATCTTTCTTATTATGCAGAAAGCTATAAAGGAGTGACAGGTACTATTAACACATGTTCTATTTATATCAAGGGAAATTATTGAATTGAAAATATCTAGCAAATATAGATGTAGGTTCATGCCCATTATTGGCAATTTTTGTACTCTTCTGCTGGGTTACAGATGATTTAATCAACCTGGCAGAACTCCCATGATAGAAGGAAAGGAATTCCCAAGAAGCACAGATTCACCATTGCAGATCTTGTGTCATCCTGCAGTTGAGTCAGGGAAAAAAGCAGGGGAATCAGGGAAATAAGGGGGGAAAAGTCTAAGTAGGATGTAATTTGGGCCTATGGATCTATGGGTAGCATGGCATATGGACCAAGAACACCCTCAGCTCCATCATTTATCTGTAAGTGTGCCCTTCTCCAAGTAGTCTTGCAGCTAGTGGAATGTGAGTGTCTTTTCAGTACCCTTTCAGAGTTTAAGGTGAACTTCCTGTTCTAGCAACAAAAATGATGGCCAAATGATATACAGAAAGTTATTTTCATAGTGTATTATATAGAAGGGGGGAAAAAAGGTGAGTTTTACTCACCTAATGTATTATGCAATATTGCATAATTACGCTCACTACTGAAAAAATGATATTACTATCTCAGATATCAAAATGGGAATGTAGTTTATAAGACAGGACCATCTTTGTAAAACAACAACAAAAAATCACTCATGACACAATTGCCTATCTGACAATTACAACCAGGCCACATTTTATATTCTAGCAATGGTTTCCCTTATTTTTGAAGTATTTGTCTTGGTCTCATGACATGATTAACCACTTACTACTGTAATTTTTAAAATAATTAACAGCATACATCTTTAACTACTTGCATTGGTTTGTTTGCTTTAACTTCCTGATGTATAAAAATCAGTTTTGACTTTGTTATCAGTCACTCACTTAATAAAGGACTTTATCTCATACCATACACTGTTTACTTTATTAGTGTATTTTGAAGAAATATGTTTCAAATCAAAGACTTTAACTTTTTTTTATGGGGATTCTGTGAGACAAAGAAAGCTAACAACACCTAAGCAAATACTTTTCCCCAGACCAGCAACCAGTAATCCAAATAGTTGCCTGGGTTTTAATCATCAAAAACAAAGAGTTAACATCTTGCTATACATCTATGATGGTAGCCTACTCTAGTAATTTCTTTGCTGATTGATAACTGTGGTTAAAAATGAGGATAAGAAAGCTTTTTGTTATATTACTTGAGTAACAGAAAGAAGCTGTTATTTAATTATTTAATTACAGCTTTGTAGAAAGCAAACTACACAGAATTGAATAAATTATAGTATTATTTCTGCTGAGATGACTTTAATTCTTCTTAATTCTTGCGTATGTACATTTCTATAAATTTTTTCTGTTCAAGTAGATGCTGTTTTTCCTTTAGGACAGAGTTTGGTATTCCAACTCCATTCTCAGTAAAGAATGGCATATAATGATAAGAAGCACATGGAAAATGCAAACATCATATTTTTTTAGCTAGCAAAAAGCAGGAAAAAAACTCGTGGCCCTTATGAATGGCAGGTTATAAACATCACAGTGCCTGTTCAGATGTTGTAGCTGGCACATTAGTGAAGATAAAGTCCTTCCCACACTAGTTTGCTTCTTTACACCTGGACCTAAAATCCCAGGGAAGTCATAGAGAAGGCTCAACGGCAGGAGTCTCCTTTCAGTTGTGCATGTTCATGTATCTGACACATGACCTAACTCTTGGCATGCCCAATTTCTCCTGTGATCAGTCTTATTCTGATCACCAGTATATGGCAACATCTGATTTATCACCATAGTCTTTCCTAAAGTTAAATAAAAAAAAAAAAGGAGGTAATATAAAGGAAAAAGAGGAAAAAAATAGGACAAAGAAAATGTGGATATGAACACACTTTCCTTAATAATGTCACACATAAAATTGCAGTTTAAAAACCTATTGTTTACCCTGAAATTGTTAATACAATTAACATTAGGTCATTATGACTTAGGGCTTTCTTTCCCCTCACAGAATTTAAAAAAAGAAAGGCATGAAATTGTGGAAATAAAAAAATAAAATTAAAAAACCCAACTGCCCTAAGACTATATGTCTAAAATACTGCAAATGTCCCAAAAATGATGTCTGCATTTGTGTGGTATCAGAAGAACAGGCTGGATGATGAATATCTTTCAATTGGAATTCCAACCAGAATACTATATGGAGTTCATTTTCCCAAAGACTAAGGTTGCTTTTCCAATTCAGACATTGAATTGTTTAATTGTTCTCAAAGACATACTTGTGAATATCTTTTTTGTCAAAGAAAACAGAAATCTTTGAAAATTTAATTTTCTCACTGCTCTTTATATTAAAAAGTAAATCCTATATAAATAATTGTTTTGTAAAACAAACGTGCATCTGGGCTGAAAACCAAATTTTATTTTAATATGATTTAAACTAGAGACATTCAACCCTAAAAAGTATAATTTGTAACAGGGCCTCGGTAGCTATAAGCATACATTGTTAGATTGACTTTCTAATAATGTACAAATTAAAGAAAGTTCCATGGGAATGACCAAAAATTGGCTTGGTTATATGTTTGGCTATTATAAATAAATGATTCATCAAAAGGAGAGTTATGGAAGTGAGTATTAATGCTTGTGGCGATACTTTCTTATTTTCTATATTTCCCTGTCCATACAGTTTAGGGCATGATCTAACACACAGTATGTTTGAATTATGTGTGCTGTATGAATTATTATGTGCTGTAATCAATAGTTGCCCTTCCGATAGCATACTGCAAGTGTATCAATGTGTAAAATAAAAAGAAATCCAAAATAAAATATATGAAAAAAACAGGATGCAACAAATACTAGAAGTTTCCTGCCTCCTACTGCATTATTCTTGATTATTGGTCCTCTGTACTACTGCTACTACACAGACTTATCATTATTTGAATTATGGGATTTGTTCATGTTTTTGAACAACATTGGATAAAGACAATCCTTCAGCTCTATTTCTGTGTCCAAACAAGCCTAGTGGATTGCATTTGAACAAGACCATCTTCCCCTCTTTCTCGAAATTATAGAGAAAATCTCCTAAGAAGACGAGTAACAGTGTATCAAAAACTTTGAGGGAAACCAATCACTTTCCATAGTTTTGTCTCTGTCTGACTCTGTAGATGGTCTCAGAGAAAGTACGGTTGAAGTTCTGGGCATTCCCCTTGTGTACACACTGCCAAAGGATGTTGGTACCTATTTAGAATTTTTGAGAACTTTGTCTTCTTTCCTCATGGACCTTCAGAATGACTGGTGCAGACAGGAGGCCCTACTTCCCTTCCAGCTTATATTGTCCCTTCCTATCTTGTCTAGGAAATCTTGTTGAGTTCTTAGAAACTATGCAAAGTGAAGTTCTTATCAAATCAACCAGACTTACTGTGTCAAAATGTCAAACCATACTATTTGTGAATCTGTGTTTGTGAAAGTTCCTACTGAACTTGATCAGACTTAGGTTTTTAACTGCAAACCACATTATCTGTGAATCTGTGTTCATGAAAGTTCTTATTGACCTTGACCAGATTCTGGTAAACCACACAATTGATGAATCTGCAATAGAGAATGATACCTACAGTAGTGGTGCATCTGAGATCTCATTGAATGCAATCAGACTTACTGTGCTGAATTGCTTATAATCAGAAATTAAGCCTAGCTGCACACAGACCCTTTGATCTCTGAGGACTAGCTGGAAAGCAAGAGGGTTTATTTTCTACCCAATTTCTATACTCTTAATGCAACAAACTTCTCACAAAATCAGTAAAATCTTTCATGTTCTTTTGTTTAGACTATAAATATGTATGTAGCTTTATGGTGAACTAAGGAAAAATTGTCATGCAGTGCTTTCCAATTGATCAGCCTACAAAATCTTTCATACTATACTATTACTCACATGGACTCCTAGCAAAAAGGAACATTGTAAACTGTCTATGGCCAGAGGCTGAGAAAGGCTAGGGGCTCAGAAGTTTATCCTGGAAATTAAGAATGTCAAAATCTGGTATCTATTTTAATGTTTCTTCCACAAGACCAGCAATAAAGCACAGTATCATTAGTTCAAGTTTCAAGGCCAGCATGACCAGCAGGGAGAGAAACAGAGGTGTGAAACAGAATTGAGGAGAAGAGACTGGGCTTCCATCAGTGTTACTGTTACATCATCCTATGCTATCCTACATTATATGGGCAGACAAAACTAAAACCATTACATGTCCAACCTTGTCAAAGCATGCTTTGGATCAGAGATACTGGCTCCAGAGATACTGACCATAATGCAGGAAAAAAGTTGGCACATAATAAAAGTGGCAGAAGCAAATATGTTAAGTGGTTAGACACTGAAATGATGCTTATTGTGTGGTGATGCATGTGAGAGCTGAGCTCTCCTTTGCAGCTGGATGTTTATACACTACCTTCCAAAATCTCAAGTCAGGTTCACCTCAAAAATGGACAGTGGAGAGTCTCCCTTTTATCTCACAGCTCAATGGTTCTGAGAAAAAGTGAGTTCAATTTCATTCTGTTTCATGCTGTTTTTGAGGGGTGTTGAATAGATAATGATTTATAGATGACCTAACCCCAAACTATAGCATATTCTGGAGTAAGAGCACCCTCATCATTTCTTGTTGAAGTAGAATTATGCATTGGGCCAGAAGGTAAAGCAAAGCATGGACTTTGTAGCCATAGTGGAAGGAGACAGAGTTTGGCATCTGCATTCCAGTTCCTGCCCCATTCAATGCTACTTACTCTGTAGATTGAGCATTCAAACTTCAGTATTACATGTTCTCTGAGGATCCTCAGGTCTCATATTTGTTCCTTCATATCTTAGCTGTATGACTAAGAACCCTCATAGTTGTCAGCATCTCCTCCTCTGTATCTTGTGATACCACCTGCTGCTTTTATACAATCCTGCTGTGTATCCTCACAACTGTTACCCATGGGTTCTCTCAAGAACATGCTGTGGGCTATGGCAGTTGGAGATAAATTATTGCCTTAGAGTACAATTTTAAAAAAATAAGTAAAGACCTTTTTCTGTCTCCTTACACTTCGAAAACAAACTTAACTCAAACCAGATTGAGATAAAACAACCAACCAATCAAAAATAGGACACAGTTACAAATGTTTATGAGAAAAAAAGAAACAAAATAAAACTGACATTTGCTCTACTGACATGGAGATTATGTCTCCCCTTTTATCCAGCCATTAGTTGGCAAGATTTCTTAAGAATTCAGTTTACAAAGAGTTCTATTTTCTCTCTATGTTAGGCCTCAGGTTATGTCCTTTTTCTTGTGTAAGACACTTGCTTTTTATAAGCAATCCTTTTTTTGTAAGTCCTTCCCAGAAGCCTAAACAGATCTAATCTGTTTTCTTCAAACGCATTGATTTCTTTCTTATTTGGGAGATTATCTGACCACCCCTTTTAATTAAAATAAGTATTCTTTTTTCTTCCTTAGAGATGTCTTTTTTTAGATCAGATGTTATCTGTTGTACCCGACTGGCCAATTAACAACTGCTTCAATAAGAGTAATCCTTATCTCCCTATTCTCTCCTTGGTGAGTCAGCATGCATCCTGAATCTGCACCAAATCTTTTACTGGTTATCAGGCTGCCCACTAAAAACACATTTGATACACATATCTCAGTAGGAAAGAGGCACATACCTTGCTATTGGCGCTTTCCTGAGATTAGGCACATAGTAATAAACCAGTTTGAGGTGACAAGGGCTTGTAGGGACTGATGCTTTACATCTTCAGTTAGGTATTTTCTCTCCAGAGAAAACCTTAGCTACAGAATGTTAAACAGAGTAGTCTTTCCCTTTCAGATAATATTTAGTTATCTTAGGAAAGAATAGGATTACTGGCAAATAGAGGGAATTGGAGTAGCCTCCTTGCTTCAAAGTGCTCTATAGCCTAAAGATTTCATTCTTATAGCATGGAGATCTCATTCTTACAGCACAGAGATTCCTCTCAAAAAGGTTCTGAATCTTGCAATGATGAGACCCCACCTCAGGTCTCTCCCATCTTGGGTGAGCTTTCTAACCATTGAACAGCCAGACAAAAAACCTACAGCACAGGGCTTTATACATGTGCTGTCCATGTTTTATGCATCAGCCAACTCACTAAGTAAAGGCCACAGTCAAGACTGACAGAGAGATTACCTGCTTAAGTACCTTGGTGAGAGTTGATGCTAAGGCTCTGAGCATGTCACAAGAAAGACTTGATAGGCAAAACAGCTTAACATAAAACTCAAAAAATCCTCTAGATTTAAGATTCTCCAGAGCTATACAATGGCTGGAGAGGAGGTCTGGCAAAGCTTATTAAGGTGGGTATCTCCCTATCTCATATAATAACTGAAACTTAATTAAAATGGGGCAATGCAACAAATCTGAGAAAGCAGTTGAGATGCAGTGGCTTTGTATATGCCCAGCTATGAGCAAATGTAATGCAATACAGCTAAACACAAAGCTTTTTTATAGTTTTTAGGATCTGGTTAAAAGCCAAAACTAACCAATCCAGATGTTGCTAAGCTGGTAGATGTAAGATGTTTATTGAAAACTCTGTAATTCACAGAGCTAACTTCTATATCACTGTAAAGTAATGGATCTTTTCTGTCTTAACAATTTTCACTTTTATTTTAAGATGTGGGCAAATCACTGTGGTTAGAGTCAAAAAAAGTCAAGTACAGATTTAAGAAATGGAGGTTCTCTTGTTAAAAGAAAAAATGCAAAGAGACACCTCCTTAGTGGGTTTTTTAGCCTATTCTAAGTTAGTCCTAGCACTGAGGTTCTTGTCTTTCAGTCAGGTTTATTACCTCAGGAGTTATTAATGTGTCTGCTCAGCTTCCAAACTCAGAATGGTTTGAATATAGCCTCTTTGGACTCCAGCCATGTGAGGTACTGCTCATCTGAATCTTCCTGAGTGTTTGTATTTATGAACCAACTGCCCAGAAAGGTAAACTACAGCTAACCAACTTGTTTTTAATACCTCTTCACACCTGTGTAATGGTACCATTGCCTAAGAAAAAGCCAGCTGATGATAATTTCTGGAGATAACACCTAAAGTGTCTCACTGAGGTTTTGGTTAGGAGTGCATGGAAGAAGGATACATGCATCACACTGCACAAAACATGAAAGCAGATGCTGGGGACAGAGTGATGGTCCGCACTGTGCCACATCTGAATGGCGAGATTTATGTACTAGGGATTGTGGCCACTCAATAGTTAAAGGGCATGTGTTGCAGAGGAGGTCGCTGTGGTCCTCAAGGCCCACAAGTGCATTCTGTGGACATGCTTCAAATTTAATCTGCACATGTACAGTATGTTTCATGCATTCACAATGCAACAGATATTTTGCATTTGTAATGACAATATAAAAATATATCTGGAAGTCTCAGAAAAATTTACTGTTGTGACCAATACAGGATTTAAGTCCTCTTACTCCTCAGCTAAAGCCATTTCAGCTAGTCACATGCCAGCTATAATGTTTAGACAAATGTGACTGCTGGCATTAAAAACTGAATAAATTGTTTAAGAGATTGGACAAGTGCTTTTTTTTCACAGTCTAAAAAGGGGGATAGAGGAGGTGTTGGGGAGTATGTGCCTTAAGTAGGTGCCAAAAAAATGCCTGTCTGAACAAATGAGTAAAGATTACAAGCCTATCCACTTTCATCTCCTCAGAATTTTTTTGGTTTTGTGTGTCTTCCTGATGGGAAACAGCATCAATACTCTACAGGTACAAGAGCTGTAACAATGGGGTTGTCTTCTGTCCACTGACAAAGCTGGTATAGTCATCAGCCTCCAGATATGATAGAAAAGGACTGAAAGGATTATTGTAGGAAAAAGTGTCCTACAATAATCAATGTAAGCACTTACATAGCTTTCCTCTGAAAGCCTTGAAACAGAGATAGAGAGTATCCTACTGAATCTCAGCATAAGGCAGAAATCAGCCCTAGGACTGAAGGCCAAAACCAAAATATGGAGATAAATTACTTCTAGATTCAAAAGAAATACAACCAAATACAGTGCCATACTTACTTCCTCCTATCTCCACATAGAGGTAGAGAGGCTTGCAGCACTTTTGATCTTCATAACATTGTATCACTTAGGATATTGAAAATATATGTATCTAAAACATATACAGTAAAATTATTCAGTTAATGTTGCAGCTTTTTGCTCTCATTGGCATGAAAGGCATATCTCATGATGTCTGTCTGTCTGTGGTGTGTCACATAGATGTGGCATGCTTTAGCCGAAAACTCCAAATCTGAAATGCCTTTCCCTTCAGTCAGACAATGTATTGCAAAGAGAAACTGCTTCAGAGCCTTCTTTAATTTTGAAGTAATTTACATTCTGTTATGTCCTCACACTACTTGATGTTTTAAAAGTGCAATAAATAAAGAATACAATTAATTTGGATTACACTACTTGATCTGAATTATACACAGACTACATAGTACATGATACTTATTAGCTAGAATATATCTCCTAGAAATTACATAATGAGGGCAGTTGCAATTATTGTCTGTGCATTCAGGGAATGTCATGAATCCACCTCATATCAGTGCATGCTATATATTGATTGGACCTGTCAACTTCAATGGAATATCCTCAGTACAATTCACATCAGAACCTGGCACTATATTTTGATCTCTCAGACAGCTAAATGATATCTAAAATTACATATAAGCAAACATCATTCTATTGACTATGCATTGGAGAAAACTCATGCGTGTATTTTAATTCAAAGATGCTGAAGAATGTCAAGTGCATGATGTGTTCTTCAGTTATATTAGTTTTCGGCAGGGGTTTGGAAATAGCAAAACAGAAAATATGACTACGCCACTCTAAAAAAGCTTGCGGTATGCCCACATTTTGAATGCAGTATGCAGTTCTGATCTCTTCCTTACTCTAACAGACCTAGTGGAACTATAGGGATCTCTGGAGAATATGGGGCAGCTCCTATAAGGTAAGTCCCTCCAGTCTGGGTAAGAGGTGGTTGAGGGAACTCTGATTATGTTTTTAAGAGTGCTATGGTAAAAGCGAACCAGAAATGATTGTTATTCCTTGTAAAATATGATCTAAAGGCATTAAATGAAGTCATTGGGTTGTATATTTAAAACAAACCATAGGCACTTTTTTTTCTCACAGGGCACATTTAAATGATGGAAATTGTCACCACAGGTGGTTATAAATGACAAAAGATTATGTGAACTGAAAGAGTGATTAGATAAACTCGGAGATAAAAAAAAAAATCCTTTAAGGCTACAGCACACAAAGATAAAAAATCTGACTGTACATCCCAAACCTGTTGGAATTTAAGACATACCAGGGGAAGAGCTATTAAATAAGTACCTTGCTATTAAGTACTTTTCTAGGCATTTGTTAACAGGCTTTGTAGGAGGCAGGATGCTGGGTCTAGACTAATCTTTTGCCTGTTCAGCCCAGTTTATGCTTAATTATTATTCCTGGTTCAAAGGATTTGCTTTCAAATGAATCACATTTCTGTTTGCTGCTTGTGTCACACTGCATGTAAGTCTCTGAAGTGAGCATCTCCACTGCTGGCACAAATGGCAGTGGTGCTCTCCAGTGCAGTGCACAATGGGGTTTCCCAAACCACGGGAATATCAGGGGAGCTAAGAGAGCTGCCAGGAGTCCACAGCCTGTGTGGTGGTGGCTGACAAGACCTGGACAGGGCCAGGAGCAGCAGCAACCAAGCCCCACCCCACCTCTCCTCTTAAAAGAATCCCCCGGGGAGCACCACCAGTCAGGGAATGGCACGGCAGCTGGTGCAGGGTATGCAGGAAGGGCACAGAAGCACTGCAAGCTCAAGCAGGAAGAAGTGGCATCCACGTGGGAGAAAGCTACAGCCTCTCTAAGCTCTGCACCCAGCATGAATGATGCAGCTGCCCACTGTGCTTCAGGGGGAACATGCTGACACTCAGGAGCCAGCTGCAGGGCGTGCTCTGCAGAAGGGAGGAGAGAGCACAACCCCTGGGAGGTGCACCCAGGCAGAGGAACTCCTTCGATTACTGAGAGAGAGTGAAAGAGAGAGAGACACCTCTGGAATGTCACCCTACTTTCCCTGTGACAGGCCTGACAGGCAGAGAGGATGCACAACAGGAAGGATTTCAGGTCCACTTTCACCCTGGCTGAACACAGTTACTGAAGAGATAGGGAGCAATGGCAACAAGTTCTTGCCTAGAACAGCAGGCACATTTTCTCTGTGACTTTTCAGCTGCCCTGGCCTATCAGTGTGAAGCTTTGCAAGTGGAACTGAGCAACCGCAAGGACAATGGTTAATCTAGCTTGGAAGTGTCACCAAAGTCCTGAAGGGAAAAGGAGTCCAGGAAGACCAGACATTCCACAAGAATGAAATCTTAAAGATGCAGGAGCAGGCCACTATGATATGCCAAAAAACAAACTGGAGGAAAAGACTGCTCTGTTTGAACAGAGAGCTTTGGCTGGAACTCAGGATAAAAAAGAAGGGGTCAGTGACTCCGGAAAACTACAAGGATGCCATGAGGAGAAAATTAGAAGGACCCAAGCTCAAGTAGAACTTAATCTGGCTACTGCTGTAAAAGACAACTAAAAACCACATCAGCAACAGACAGAATCCACTAAAGGGAACTGAGGAAGCTGGTGAAAATGTTCACCAAAATATTTATAATTATTTACCAGTATTCCTGGTTAACCAGGACAGCGTCAACTGACTGGAAGTTGGCAAACATGACTTCCAGCTACAAGGTGGACCAGAAGGAGGATACAGAGATCTATAGGCCTGTTAGCATGGCCTTGATGCTGGGGAAGGTCATGGACCAGATCATCCTGGGGGGCATCACACAGCAGGTACAGGGCAAGCAGGGCATGAGGCCCAGCCAACATGGGTTTAGGAAGGTCAGATCCTGCCTAACCTGCCTAATCCTGATCATTTGCAACCACGTGACCTGCCTAGTAAATAAGAGAAAGGCTACAGATGTAGTTTTCCTGGGCATTAGTAAAGCCTTTGACACTGTCTCCCACAGGATTATCTTGGAGAAATTAACTACTTATGGCTTGGATGGATGGACTGTTCACTACATAAAAGCTGGATGTCTGGGCCCAGAGAGTGGTGGTCAGTGGAGGCAAGTCCTGTTTGCAGATGGTCACTAGTGGAGTTTCTCAGTTCTCAGTACTGGGGCTGGTCCTGTTTAACATCTTCATCAATCTTCTGGATGAGGGAATTGAACTCAATTAGTTCACAGATGACATCAATTTGGGTGGGAGTGCTGATCTGCTGGAAGGTGGGAAAGCTGTAGAGAGAGATCTTGACAGATTGAATCAATGGACTGAGAATGACAGCATGAGGTTCAACAAGGCAAAGTTCCAAATCCTGCACTTCAGATACAACAACCCCATGCAACGCTACAAGCTTGGGGTAGAGTGGCTGGAAAGCTGCTCAGCAGAAAGGGACCTGGGGCTGCTGCTCGACAGTGGCTGAGCCAGCAGAGTGCCTGGATGGCCAAGAAGGCCAATGGCTTCCTGGCCTGTATCAGCAATAGTGTGGCCAGCAGGACGAAGGTAGGGATTGTGCCCCTGTACCCAGCACTGGTGAGGCTGCACCTCAAATCCTGTGTCCAGTTCTGGGCCCCTCACTACTAGAAGAACATTGAGGTGATGGAGTGAGTCCAGAGAAGGGCAACAAGGCTGGTGAAGGGTCTAGAACACAAGTCCTGTGAAGAGTGGCTGAGGAAGCTGCAGTTGTTTAGCCTGGAAAAAGGAGCTGCTCTCTATGATGCCCTGAAAGGAGGGTACAGTGAAGTGGGAGTCAGTTTCTTCTCCCAAGTAGTAAGTGACAGGACAAGGGGAAATGACTTGAAGTTGCACCAGGGGAGGTTCAGATTTGACATTAGGAAAGATTAGGCTAGTCAAGCAATGTAATAGGATGCCCAAATAAGTGACGGACCTACCCTTCCTGGAGTTATTTAAAAGACTTGTAGATGTGGCATAGTGATGGACTTGGCAGTTGATAATTGATGGCTTGATAATTGAATTTGATGATTAGAGGTCTTTTCCAACCTTACTAATTCTATGATTCTATGATTCTATAGGCATATTAAACCCAAAACATAGTGCTGAGACAGTAGTATTTTAGCTCTGTCTTAATATAAAGTTGAGGTGCTATTACATCCTAAACTTACAAATTTAATTTCTTGGCACCACATAAGTGGACATTGAACAGAATTTAATCTTTATTGCTTTGAATTAATGTTTTATCTCATATGAGAGAGAATATCTTATGTCCTTAAATTTATACTGTAGACTTGGGATTTCACAAGTACACTCACATCCTGAAATGTATTACAGTATTCTATTGAGATGTGTATTTGTGTATATAAATATATATGTAAGAAATACATCATAGATGCTGCAGTAGATATGTGTTATTGTATCTCATCTGATTTCAATATAGTTCATAAGGTGTACTTTTAGATTTGCACTATCAATGGCTTCACACTTTTTATTCTGTGCACAAGCTTAACTGTTAAGCACTTATAAAAATATTTGCTGCTTTTCTTCACAGTGTTGCCATTTTCTCTACAAAATTATACCTCCTGACCCTTAGAATGGTCAAATTTTAATCCCAAGCCAGTAACATCTACTCTGTATTTAAAAATGTCACTGCTTTTAAAGTCCAATACCTACTAGTCCTGCAGGGCTAGAGGCAATAACTTGTAAAGGGAAAAATCCTCAGCTTTGCAATTGGACTCACAGACCTTGCTTCTAACCCTGTAGGCCTGTCAGCTATCAAACTTTGAAGTCATGACATTTTAAAGAAAATGTACAAAGGAGTTATTTTATAGGAACAGAAAACCATTTCTAACTTACCTCAGAAAATTTTTATTGCTCTTTCTTGCCCTATTCTTCCAATAAGTAAGATTTCTAGTTTTACAGGTGGGTGCGTATGAAAATAGCACTAGTAAATCCTTTAAAGAGTAACTCGCTCTAAAGGTTATATGATAGAAACTCATGCAAATATGTTAGCACTTCTGGAAAAATGAGGGAATGAAACACTCACTCAAGGTCAGAAATACAGAAACAATTACCTCAGCTGTAACTTTTCTTGTGTTTTAATGTCTAATATCTTTTTATCTTTCAGGCTATCTAACATTAAAGCTAATTAGAATGATTGCAGAATTAGTTGAATTAAACCATCCTTCATTTTCAGTATCTTAATTAATACTAATATATAGTACAATGCAAACTGTAATTTCCTGCAGATTCCTGTAAAATAATGATAAGAATACTAGTACTAGTAGTTCTTGATGAGATTTTTAAAAAAATTCTGCTTCAGAAAAATATTAATTCAATCACTTTAAAATGTCAAATATTTGACAGCTCCATTTTTCTCTGTTTCCTAAAATTTCAGTTTTTAACTTGACTACAAAACATCAAAATTAATAGATTTTAAATACTTCTACTGAACTTACTGTCTTCAAAGTCTAGGCTGTTTTTCATTTCATCAATTTTAACTGTGGAATAACTTTCTATGAGTAAAATTCAGCTTTTTAGTGCAGGAAATAGAATTCAAAAATGCCGTATCCGTTGCTTCTCTGAGACCACGGATCAGCACAATATCTAATTATGTCTATAACTCTATATACCAGTGACTTCAGCAAATTTGCTCATATAGTCAAAGGGCTTAATATGCTCAAGTTTCATGTGAAATCACAGCTATTTCCATCTCAGAATCACAAAATATCAATGAAATAAAATTCAAAAGTAAGGATCAGTGGTCACATATTCTAGATGGCAAAATACTATGCCACTGTACTTGATAATCAGAGCAGATCATTCTTGAATTTTAATCCTGATGACTTTTAAAAAAATGTAAATTCAAATAAATCATCTGTATCGTATCACTATAATTTCTATTAATAATATAAATTATTATTCATTATTAAACCCAGATTGCAGCAAATATTGTAAACAGATTTATGTTAATTTAATAGCCTTTTAGAACCATTTTCAGACTTAGTAATCAATTCCAACTTGATTGCATATAATAGTGAAAATCACAGAAACATGCCTCTCTATCAAAACATGTTTTAAAGGCCCCTCTGTACATGTAATGTAATTCATCTACCTTATCAGCCCCTCCTCTACAATTTCTAAAAGAAAAATGACTGGTAATACATTCCAACCTTGTAATTTCCTAGATCTAGAACTATTTGTCTTGATGTTTCTCAGGTGCTTCAGTTCCTAAGAGAAGTCACTTGAAGTCCAGAGTATGTATACTATAAGATTGTTAGTATGGCTTGTGCTGAACATCCAAGAAAAGACACTTCACCTTATTTATTTGTTGATGATATCAACAAGCAATTAAATATTTGCTAGTAGTTGTTAAGCAAAGTTCATGCTAACAGTGTCCCACTTAATTGTCAGTCATCACTATTCAGTGTCATTGGGAAAGGTACAGTTACTGGGAGAAATGCTGGTACAAGTCCTGGCAGAAGTCAATAGATGGCAACAGACATCATGCTGCCCTACTTTCTACCTGGATACTGTAGTTCTTCCATGAGTGGAATCATGTGAAACACATGTATAGTTTCACTGCTGACATGAAACATGGGTAGAGAGAGTTCCATGGAAGTACCTATTAGAAAAATGAATGCTTACATCTGAAGAAAAAAAAAAAAAATCAATGCAGCTGCCCTTGTGCTACTCATAGTGTTAAGTGAGAATTGTGGCATGAAAGGGAGGACTTGTTGACAGAGTATAGCTAGGGATACAAGGATGGCAATGCAACTCAAGAAAGACCATGGCCTGGAGCAGCTATGAGGAAAAGAATCACTGCACTACTTGAGATGGGTGTCAGGAAGAAGCAAAGCTTATTGCATAATGCCTCTGTGCATATTCTGTCCAAGAAATTCTTCTATGTCTGTACATAGCAGATGGCACTTTAATTAAAAGTTTTGTAAACTTTCCTGGAACATCTTTGTGATTTCTGTGTTCAGCATGTTTATGTACCTCCCCCAGAAAATTAACAGGTTTTCAAATATCTTATCCTCATTTAACAGTGATGTATGTGAACTTTTGCTTCACGATGAAGGACAAACCCAGCACTACCTGCGTGATGTTAATATAAGTTTTGCACAATAATGTAATAAATGTAGTGTATATATAAAGGTGATGGCAAAAGTGAGGAATAGGATAAGAACATGAGGGAAAATGGTCTTGGATATGAGGAATAAATATTTAAGAGTTTTTAACAAATGAATAGGTATTAAATTATTGGTTAATAAAAATTTATGCTTGTAATAGTGCTAGAAGTTAATTAGAAAAAATAGCAAAATTATGTGAAAAGGATTTTCTCTCAAATCATGGAAAACAGGTATGTTTGTAAGTACAGTATTTTCCTGAAAACACTTAATTTCTGATTTAAAAGTCAATTGATGTAGTCTTTTAGTCAACTTTGTAAAAAAATACCATTTAGAGAAAAATGTAAAGACTAAAAAACAAGCCGCAACATTAGATTTCATGAATGCTTCAAAAATAGTCTGCCATTAAATCTTGGTTTTCTCTTGAAATTTAATTGTTTACATAGTATTTTTGTACCTTTGAATTGAGAAGGGAAACCTTTATATACAGGACATATCACTATTCATGTAACTGAGAATCTGAGCATTCACACAGTTGTCGGCAATGTTATACATGTAGGTAGTCCCATCTTTACATATTTAAGTCCATGAAGAATCTGGTTCTAATGCCACCATGTATACAATAGAAGGGTGTTTTTGAAAGCTGAAATACAAATGACAGCAGCAACCTGATTGTTTGCTAATTCTGTGGATTGTTTCACAGAATTTATATAAGAATTTATCTGAGTATGTTCTAGTGTAGTCAGCACACAGTCTGCTTCTTTATCTGTACTTATGTTTAGAGATTTTCTGTGAAACTGCTGCCAGCACCTGCAAAGGTCACATTAAGGTTTTGTGAAGGTCTTTCTGGGTATGTTGCCTTTGTGTCCATGAGGCAACATATCAAACACAGCCATAAATGCATGTACTGTAAGCACTGCTTTCTGTGACAAGTAAGTTATCATGTTAATGAAGGGAAGAGGCCTCCAGCTATCATGTGGCTCCCACATTTTTCGTTTTACCAGCTTTGGGTCCTTTCACAAATGTACACCATGCATTATACACAGAGAGCTAGAATAATCATTTTAACTGTTCATTGTTTTCTTTTGGGTAAATGAAAGGAGAATCCTTCATAAAAGAAAAGACAGTATATAAAAATACTAAAGCTTTATTTTGGAAAAGCAAATTCTTCACTAACTCCCAAGGGAATTGTGTGGAAAGCTCATGCACACGCACACAGACTGTGCATATATTTATGACTCTAGCTATGAATTTACAGCAACATACAGTATTTGATTTTGTATTCACTATCAACCACAATTGCTTCTCTTTCCATCTAATCTTTCATCTCTGCAGTTCCTCTTTGGAATCTCATTAGTTTAATAGGTCACTAAAACATTGTTTGATCATATTTCTCAACTACTTTTCTTCAGCTTATGAGTCAACTCTGCAACATATGAAAGCCACATTATTTTTGCACTCATTTCCTCTAACATATTTTAAAAATTTAGAGCTAAGAAAAGATCTATTTCTTCCCACCTTCTCTTCTGTGTCACAAGGTAGTAGGTATTTTAATTCAAGACTAACATGAAAAATAGCACAAACTACACAGATTTCAAACTCATCTGACTGAAAGATGTGCAAAATCCAACATCCAACAGATAGGATGGTTGGAAAATAAGCAGAAAAAATTAACTCTTGAAAGACAAGCAACAGCAGCATGAACGATTACTGGAATCTTATGATGCTTAAGTAGATCTATGTCAACACCTGGCATTTGGTTATATATTGTTAACAAACTTTGTGATCTGATGTTTGGACTTACTATCTCCAATTCTGCTTAGTGTCCCAAAAAATGTGAGACATTAAATATTCTCCTTCCTTTGCAAGTCCAATGAAAACAGAAATATATATTTCTCTAGAGAATATTTCAATAGTTTAATTCTCTACTGAAACCAGGCATCAGGGCAATGTCCAATTTAACACACAATGCTTGATGAAAAGGCAATACAACTGGAGAGAGCACAGAAGAGAGCAACAAAGATAAAAGATCCAAAAAACATGACCAATGAGAAAAACTGTAATAACTGGCACATTCAATTGAGAAAAAACAAAACCTGAGAGGAAACACAACAGTTTTCTCATGTATAAGAAGCCAACAAGAAGAGAAAATACTGTCCTGCTCTTTTCTGCCAGATACTTGAAAAAAGTGCTTAGACTGAAGTAGGAGTTCCTAAGGAAAACTTCCCAGCTGTAGACACAATGAAGCCTTGATCATACTTCCTTGGGGAGCTGCGGAATTGCCATAATCTCAAGTTATTAAGCCTATAGAAAGTCTACTGGGAATGGGTCAGAGGCAAAAGTAAGTGATTTCTTGAGTAACCTCCTTCAATATGTGCTATGAGCCAGTGATTTCTTCTAAAGAGAGCTGCACTCCTGAAGGTGCTGAAGTGTCTTGCACTACCAATGACTGTAATAGGACTGAGCTGTAGCTGATACATTTCAGCACAAACTTGGGAACTGGACAAGGCAAAACTTGGCAGTTAATCCTCATGGCTTAGAAAGCTGTATGACTTTTTTTTTTTTTATTTAAATTGTATGCTTGTCTCAGGATTTGCACAGATGTGACCTATTAGATTTCAGAACTGAGCAGAGCTGTTTTACAAATGCAAATGTAAGATCCAAAACCAGCTGAAGTAAGCAGAAGAGTTTCAGCTGGCTTTGATGGCTTTGGAGCAGGTCCGCAGTGTGTGTGTTCAAGGTCGTACATGGGCTTCTGTGTGTGTGTGTGCTGGGTAGAGGAGGAAGGAAACATTTGTACAGCCACTTACCCTGACTCTGAAGTGTTGGCTTTCTGTAATTGACCCAGGGGTGTATTTAAACTGCCTAATTTAGGAATTGAAATTACTGTGGCATTCTGGCTGAGAACAGAAGAAGTGAAACAGCCTAATCTCTGGGGTGGACAGGCTCCCCATATGCCAGTTAAGAGACTTAATCTCTACGCTTATATGAAACACTTATTATAATCTGAATACATACTTTACAATCAAACTGAACATGTTTTTAAGCATTGGGCTTATCTTAAGTGTCTGAAGAGTGCTTCAAAAGGAATACAATATGGAACATTAACCAGAGTATCATGACTCACAAAAAAGGGAAGTAAAGATTAAACATTTAAAAGGTCGTATTTCATTTTTAGATGATGCAGAAACTATTTTATATGTTCATAACAATCAATTGGAAACAGTTGAATTTTCTTAGTAATTTGTGAAGCTAATTAGTTGACACACTAAGAAATCCAAGCTATAAAGCATACCATAGTCAAATCAATGATAATAAGAAATATTTTTTTCAGTGCTTTATTATTCTATACAGGAACATAATAATATTGCAGAAAATTGATTTTCTGTGGAAAAGTTCCCTTGTTAAGCATTGTATTCATCATATTGAAAAACAATGGGATTGTAATAGGGACTAATATCAAACAGTATTAGCAAAGTTCTTTCCGCCACAGAGTTGAACTCAGTCTGTGAATCATGAATCATGATCAGTAGGTCAGTGATCAAATGCTTGATTTTATTGCACAATGACCTCCTGTGAGGTACAATGTTCTCTGTGAAGTTATTTAGCATTGACAAGCCATTTCACCTCCAGGAAGGTGGATAAGGATCTATATTGCACATTTTACAATTCTGAAAAAAACATTTTTTTAATCACTGACCCCTGCAAGCAACTACTGTTGAACATGTAGTTCAACAAAACAGAAAATAGAAACTTTGTGCACCAAAGAAGATATATGCTAATACTGTAGTATATTGCACATAAACAATTAAAAAAAAAACAACAAAAAACAAAGCTGAAGTGACTGGCAATTAGAAAGGTCACTCTTATAAAAGTTGTATTTTCTTAACAAGTGTCAGAGCCCTAACTTCACCAACAAGCTTTGATCATTCTGATGAATTTATAACTGTCTTTTTCTACAAACCTCCTCTGTGACCTTTTCTCCTCCCATCACTTCCCAGAGGCTTGGCTTCCTGTGCTCAAGGTCACTTCTGTTCTGCCAGAACTGCCTTCTCAGGCAAAAACAGTGTTTTTTGACTTCTGAGAAAACACCTATGCCATAAGACAGAAGGTGTGAAAAGCTAGGACCTCCAAGTACACCCTTCACATGTTGTCTCAGGGGCTGTGCTGAAGCCCAGGCCCCTGCTCTCGGTTCATGTCTGTGCTATGTTGTTGTTATGATGTGCTTGGCCTTGCACCAAGCCAGTCCTGACCATGCCTTGCTGACCTGACTTTCCAGCTTGATCTCAGGCCTGTCACATCACTGCAAGCTGTCTGGTGATCAGTGGGCTGTGGCTGAACCTGCACCTTTCACCAGTGGTTTTGCTCTCAGCTCCACCTTCCCTTGCTGACCTACCCACTCCCGATGCTCTCTGAGATCAAGGTGCTGTACCATAATCCAAGTACATGTAGACAAGGGACACTTATAATAAGAATAATATTTTCTTCTCATTTTTTTTTCTTAATCGATTGAGGGGAATAAAAAAGTTGCAGCACCTTTCTGAAAAGGCTGGGATCCTTACTAACCAGATTTAGGAAAAACTGTATTATCCAGTACAATGAACAAATGTTATGCAAATTAATACAATACATTGAACAGGGAAGGACCTTGAGATGTCTTTTCCTATGGTAATACAAGAATGGATTACAAATGTCCCTTAATTAATTACACTAATCACAGGTTTTGGTTTTTTTTTTTCCCTATATCACAGGAAATATTCAAATTCTGTTTGATTCCTTCATACTTTCTTTGAAATCTTGGCCAGGCAGCAGGAGAGGGTGCTGTCACTCAAGACTGATCAAACATCCTTACAGAATTGCATACTAACAGCACAATGATCATTTCCCAACACATCCTATTCATCGATGTAATTGAAAAAGTTTTATTTGTACTAGTAAAATTTATTTTTCTTCATTTAAGAATTTTCTCTATCACTCATATTTAACACATCTATCCTGAACTTTGGTTTAAGGCAGGTCCATAAACACAGGGCTCTATCATGATCTTATATACAATGAATCCCACAGATTGATTCAGCATCAATAGAAAAGAACTGCTTTCTTAATGGAGGTGAGATGACCATCAGGAATTTTCTCTTTTCTCCCTTCTAAAACATGCTGGGATGCAGTGTAGATACTAAGAATCTCTGTTGAGAATGATTGGAGAATCCTTACCTCAGTTTGCTGTGGCAGATCTAAAGCTTTTTGGTTGGGATGGGCCCTGGATGATTCAGGACTACTGGGTAGGCACTGTGCATTTATGTTGTGCTGATCTCCTTAGCACAGGAGGAAAATCAGGCACAGAAAGTCACAGTTTTGGTGTGTGTCAGGGATGTGCCCCTTAATATTTGCACTGGCATTAGCACAAGGGAGAAAAAAGTTTTAAAACATCTATGCCTACTGTGAAAGGCAGAGAAATTACTCAGATTTTTGCTCTGTGAGGGACTGAGTTCCTGTATCTCACCCTCCAGGATGGTGAGCCTTGCAGAACATTCAGGCTGAAATGAACCACAGACAGAACACAAGAATTATGGAACCAGTAAGTAAAGTACATTATGACTGTCTGTAGAAATACAGGTATGCCCCATCCTTGCACTGTGAAACAGACTGTGGCCCACTTTCAGGGCTATGTCAGAATTGCTGATGCAGAAGATGCCCAAAACGCAAACATGATACAAACATGCCCAGAATCCAGAATTTTCCCCTCATTCTGTTTTCTTGGAAATCAATTTAGCTACAGAAATAGAATTTTTTGTAATTTGATCCCTCTAGCTCTATAAAAGCTATTCTTTTTTTTTTTTCAGAATGATCCAACTTCAACAACTGTAAAAGTGGTTGTGGTTGAAACTGTCCTTTGAGAAGGAAGCTCCAGGCATTCAGAAGACAAATGAGGATAGAATTATAGCTTCAAAAGCAAATACTCTTGAAAATCATCACAGAGTTCATCATATAAAAGGCCATCATGAAACTCCATAATATAATAGACGTGTGCCTCACTGATCCTCTTTAATGAAAGCAACTAAAGCAACTAGACAATTGTCCATAAACATGCAATGTCATCTACAACTGTAAAGTATTGAATTAAGCTTCATTGAGATGTCTGATTCTCCATGTCTGTTTCTACTTATGTACCCAAAATTGAAATGAAAAATATTTCAGGTAACCTTCTTCAGTATTTCATACTGTCTGATGTAGTTGTCTCTCTGTCCATTGCATTGCCTATTATGAATCACATTATGAGACAATAGATTTCCCCCTTCTCCATTGACTTGTGTTTGGTCTTGGTTTTTTTTTTCCCTGTTGTTTTTGGTTTTGGTGTTGGGTTGTTGGTATTGGTTTTTTTGTTTGTTTTGTTTTTGTTTGTTTGTTTGACAAATTAATTTCAATTTCTCTAACTTTTGCCTAAATTCTCATGTATGAGGAGGCACTTGTTTTGGTTTTGTTCAATTGGAACAAAGCTGGTGAAAAATATTTCAAGTCTGCCTTGAAGTTCCTTCTAGCAGATAAAGAACAAAATATGGTCTGCTGACAAACTGTGGCAAGGGTTTTCTTTCCCTTTCCCTTTCCCTTTTCCTTTCCCTTTCCCTTCCTTTCATTTCCTTTCCTTTCCCTGTAAATTTACTGCAACATTTGATATTACAAACCATGACATTCTGCTTTCTACTCCTGAAACATGTCTGGGAATTATTTGTATTACACTTGAATGCTTCTAATAGATTTAACACCCTACAGACAACTTTTAATCATCCATGTGAAGTCAGACTTTAAGCATCCCCAGGGTTCAATAATCAGCCCTTTGTTATCTATTATCAATGTTTAACCACTGGATATTTATCAGTCATTATACTAATTACAGCATGGGAAAATGCTTTCACTCTTGGGCATACACTTACATGGATTGATTGATTCCTCAGCTACTGTTGAAGGTAACCTGGGAGTGCTTTCTACCACCTGTGACAAATTGCTTTGATTTTCTTAGTAACAAAGTAACATGGTCTCAGGTGTTCCTATTTTTTTGGCTAGGATTTGGTACTTTCTCTCTTCAAAATAGCACGTGATCATGTCCACATTACTCTTCATGTTTTTCCTATATCTTGTACTCAAGCTGATGGCTATAATAAACAGTGTTTCAAACCCAAGGAAATATTCTCTATCACGTCTTCTCAGAGAAACAGTTACCCATTTGAGAGATCAGAAATCACAAGGCCAGCAGGGCTAGGGAGTGATTCTTACCCTGTACTCAGCACTGGTGAGGTCAAACCTCGAGTCCTGTGTCCAGTTCTGGGCTCCTCACTACAAGAAGGACATTGAGGGGCTGGAGTGAGTCCAGAGAAGGGCAACAGAGCTGGAGAAGGGGCTGAAGCACAAGTCCAGTCTGGAGCAACTGAGAGAGCTGGGGGTGTTTTGCTTGGAGAAAAGGAGGCCCAGGGGGATCCTTATTGTTCTCCACAACTGAAAGGAGGCTGTAGTATCGTGGGAGCCTGTCTCTTTCCCCAGGTAACAAGCGACAGGGCAAGAAGAAATGGGCTCAAATTGCATTAGGAGAGGTTTAGATTGGTACTAGGAAAAATTTCTTCACAGAAAGGATTGGCAAGTATTGGCATGGGCTGCCAAGGGAAGTGGCTACACCAGTATCCCTGAGTTATTCAAAAGATGTGTAGATGTGGCACTCAGGGACATGGTTTAGTGTTGCTGCTGTTACATTAATGATTGAACCCAATGATCTTAGAGGTCTTTTGCAATCTAAATGATTCTATGATTCTATTTGATCTGTTAGTTTTCTAACTTTGCTTCAGGAAAACTTATTCATGCTCATGTTAGTCATTACAAAAAATTCTATAGGACCCTGAAATTAATTTTAACTTTAATTTCTGTTATAATTGGATTATTTATTTGAGAATCTCAGTTTTTTCTGCTAATTGTCTTGAACTGATAGTTGTTCTTCTTTGACTTCTGGCAGGCACTTGCTGTTTTAGCATTAGTTTTGTTTATGATCACAATACATTCCCAAGCTTTCATCATTACAGTCACCAGCATTTCCTTGTGAATCTAAGCAGAATTTTTTCTAGCTAGCCTCCAACCTGTAATAGCTGTCTTTGACATAAGTAGATACTCAGTTCTTTGTAAGAGGTCTTGGAAGTGTTATTTCTTGGTTCTACTTCATTCTATACAAATGAGATTGTCTTACCTCCTGTGGCTTGATCAGTTCCACAAAATTTTCTCTGCAGGTGTCACACAGGTTTCTCTTTTCAAGGCCCTTTAATCTGTACCTGGTTCTCTTTAATAATCTGATCTGTCAATGTGGGCCTAAATTTCATTTGTATGCTGTTGACAGACAGATTGACGTTATAAAATTAGCCCTTAGTATTCCTTCTGTCACATCTGTGTTGCCCGTATGCCAAGCTGATGACAAGGAGGTTTGGACATTCAGAAATTTTGTACAATTTAATGCCTCAGAAATATCTGATGCCTAAGGGGAATAGACATCATTTAAAATTCTCATTCTTTTCTAAATCTGTCATTTTGAGCTTAGTATAAAGAATTCTGCAACAGTGAGGACTGAGAATCCAGACCTCATAGCACTAAAATCATGTGTCTTTTTATACATCACAAAGTGATGGCAAGTGTGTAGCATTAGAGTTCCAAAACAATATGGCACTACACGTCCAGTAACAATAGTCAGAATAGCCACTGGTAATTTTGAACTGAAGAAAATGAAATTAAATTCAAGAACTATCTCGGCACAATTTTCAGAGTATCTTTTAATCTTATGTAATTATAGATAGAGTCTTTTGGAGCATGTGTTTCAAAACTTATTTGGAGAGTTTCAGTGTTCTTAAAATGATTTTTACACAAAAATTTGATTAATATTAGTAGATAGCGTCAAACTCAGATGCAATTCCAGTGGACCTACAATGAAGAGTGTCTCCAAAAGATAGTTTCTGATAGAGCTCTTTGAAGAGGTTGCAGCAAAATCTGAAGCCAGGACAATGTTCTCTGCTTTCGTGTTTTATCTGAATATGAAGCACAAGGCAGAACTGTTGAATTTGGCTTGCTCAACAAACAGTCACTTAGTTTAAAAAAAAAGCAGAACCTACTTTTTCAATTAATTCATAGTTAAAAGAATCAAACCAGCCAGAATCTGAGGAATTTTAGTCTAAAATTTGAAAATCAATGTTTCTGTCAATAGGATCTGGAATTCAAGGCAGACGGAATGTTTGCATAAAATTTACACAGTCTTCACTTTCAGCTTTCTATTTCTTTACATGTGAAATAAAGTTCTAAAAAGCCCCCAAACAAGTCCATAAAAGTAATCTCTTCTCTCTAGATGAAAGGAGGTCAGCTGACTATATTCTCATCTCACACGTCAGAATAAGAACAGTATGTTCAGATGGTCTGCTTCAAATAAATGCAACATGTATTTTTCATGTAACAAGTTTTCGTCATTCTCACATAAGGTTTACTGAATATGTAAGGTTCCCCCTACGGATTTGTAGACAAGAAAATTTTAGGTATGTTCAGTGATTTCCACTTTGTCAGCATGGCAGAGGAATTATTTTCCTTTCTTTTTCTGAAGTATGGTATTTAAGGCCTAAAATTCCTCAATATTAACCAAAATTGGTCCAAAATTCTAGTTATGATATTATTGATTTCCCTTAAAGCCTATAAATTTGTATTGAAAAATGTATTTAACCAATATTCCAAAATGAAAACTTCTATCAACATGTCTTAGGAGCAAATATTTTTATTGTGAGTAGCTGCTCATCTGATTAATTTTGTTCCTTTTCTTAGCACTTCTCTTTGCAACTGAGAATAGGGAAAAAATAGCTGGAAAACATAAGGGAAAAAAATTCCTAAAATAACTATACTGCTTGCATGTAATTTCTCACATCTCATTGCCCACTGCACTGATTTTCTCTGTGTTGAGAGCAGGGTTTTCTGTTCAAACAGAGCTGATGGTGGCAGAGAGCCAGCTTGCAGCTGGTTGCAACTAGCAGGTCAGTGGAGTAGTAGAGTTTAAAACAATACATCACTGCACTGCTCTTCTTTTCCTGGTGATAAGAATGGCAATGGGTTCAGGACCTCATAAAGAAGATTCTCTGGGTCAAATCCACAGCTATAATGTGATCCTCAACTGTAAGAATTTGGGTTAAAGCCAGCAAAGTGAGTAATGTGGTTATTGACTGAAGATGGACTCCCCAGAAAAGAGAAGAGGAGCTAAGAAAGTTTGGAACTAATTAATTTTATCTGGTTACAGATGTCATTCAAAAAGAGAGCCATCTCCACTTCCAGCATAAACTGTGAGCATTTTGGTAGTACCTTTGGTGTGAAGAAATGTCACTGGGCACTGAATACATGCAAAAGTATTGATCCTATGTAGTCAACAAAGACCATAAACATTCCATGAAAACTGTGCAAATATTCATATGCATGTATATACTTGGAATTTATTCATAACAGGAGCCCGTACCATCTTGCAACAAAGATCTTTACACCAGTTTTTGTCATCCACAGTCTCAAATTAACTGCAGGCAGTTCAGAGCTGCATGGAGTTTGGGCTTGAAAGGAAGGGCAGACAGCTCAGAAAAGGGCTTTACCCCATCCTCTAAGATGAAAATATTTCACTACATTGGCATCACTTATTCAGATTAAAACTGAACTTTTGGTGTTTATGTTAACATATTCTTTTAAAGGTAATGGAAAGTATACATGGATGTAAAGAAAGCTTTAACAGAAGAATGAAGAGTAACCTTTCCAACTACTTCTGCTCAAGACAAGACATAGAAATCCATTTTTAGGCAGGGTCAAATAAAAATCAATACCAGAATACCTGCATGTCTCCTCAATTTTCATTCTAGTTGCTTAGCTGTTAAACCTAATGCCTTTTTAATGTTATTTGTAACATATTGAGCTAGTTTCACTGGTGTGCTTTGCTTTGCTTGTTTGTACCTCTTCAGTTATGCACAGCAGGCATGAACTGAGTTTATTCAGCTGATTAAGGTGATTGGCATCAATGAGACACAATGTACCCGTAAGTGTGGCCCTCCCTTAAGAAAATCAATGTCAGGTATCAAAATCCTTTCTATCTCTTTAGCAGGCTACAGAGGAATACACTGTTCTTTATTTTAAATACAAAGAAGGTCACATACTTTTCTACATTTTTCTGTGACAATGGTAATATGTTGTAGTTGAATAAAATTTTGGGCAATTTGACACATTTATGGGGAAATGTGTGTTTGTATATGGCAAACTCCAGTGCCAACATATCAATTCAACAAGCGTGTATTTAGATTTCACTCTTGTTCCCTCACATTTCCGAGCATTCAGATGGTTTTGTATGGAATTATAGAAATGCTATGCATAAATGCTTATGTTTGCATGGGATGCTGCTCCACACTTTGCTTTGCAAATGTCCAGAAAATTCTGGGTCAATGGTTTTACACAAAAAATATGCATTATAGGCTGAGCATCCAGAAAATTGTATCTGAATAGTGGAGAAACTGTTTTCTCTGACTTTTTGTTTTATGTATAAACACTGGTATACTACGTATTAGTCCTTCATAACTCAGGATAGGTTGTAGATGGTCAGCAAAAATCATGCACATACGTGACTAAACATTGCATTGTAAAGCCCTGAAACAAAAGCCTCAATATACATTCTTGCTGTTGTGCAAGATAAAAGGAAGAATTGGGGAAAGAGCTGGCTCTCCAAATGCTGATCAGCTGCTGCCTCTGGCTTTCCCAGCCTACCACAGGAGATCATCACACAGTTCTGCCATTGGTAACTACACAGGAGCTTTTGTGGGCCATATATGGTAAAACTTACTAACCTGCAAGTACATATCATGCAAGTAAAAATGAAAAAAGTGTCCCTTTCAAAAAGATATTAAAGAATTGATCTGTTAGCAAAAATACTTTCATGATAATTCATGATACATTCATGATAATTAAACAGAAAGTTTTTAAGATGACTGAAAAATTCAAGAGCATCAGAAACTGAACATATGAGTTCATACTTACGTAGCTGGTTCAGATCAGGATTTTTTTTTTTAAATTAAGGATTTAAAAATAAGCTAAATTGAAATTCTAGTCATGTATCTGTAACTTAATTCTGAATTATTTCAGCAGTTTTATAAGATTTTCACTTTGGGAAGTTTAGGGTTTGGATCTAGAGTACACAGCAATTTAAAGTTATTGGAGTGCTTCACAAATTGGAATTCTAATTTGGAAGAATGAAGGTCTCCTAAGAACATGAAGCACACCAATAATTTTAAATTATTTTCTCATTTGCAAGCCCAGAATCCCTACCATTTAAAAGAAAGACATGTATTGCAAAAAGTGAACTGCTGCAATAATTTCACATCAGTGGGTATGGTGTAAGAGCCATCCTGAGGCACTGAAGTGCTCCACTTTTTTTTTTTTTTTTTTTTTAATGGAAGACTTTCAATCTTAAAAAATAAGCAAGTCTAAGAGTTTCTTCTTGGCAAAACCAAAGACACAGTGAAGCTGTCTGAGAAAACCAACATCCATAATACAAAGGAGTGAGTAAACACTTCAGATGGATACAAAAACCACTGTGAATACAGCTGATAGCTTAGTTTTCCTTATTTATAGATGTGCTCATTTATCATCATTTGTATTATAAATAAAATCAGCACATTACCCTACTTTTTAAACCTCCACTAGATGTTTTTCTCTCTGTGTTAAACAGTCACTAGATTTGGAAACCACACGTTTGACCTCATAATCTTTAACCTCTTCTTATTCAAACCCAATGATCATCCTCCCTGTTCCTTGACTAGCTTTTGCAACATAGATTCCTTGATGATTTTTAAACTTCAATTTCAGTCCTTACTCTGCTCAGAACATTTCTTTTACAGGTTCTTTATGATCTATCATGTGATTCTGAGTTTGTTTTTTTTTTCTTCCACTGTGTGTGACCTCAGTATTATTGATCCTTCTTGAGGATCTCAAAAAGAAGGTCAATATCTACAGCTTTTTCATCTCTTTTGAGCCTCAGATAATTGTTCTTTAGGCAGTTTCTTTGGAGTTCCTGTTTTCTTTGCCCCATCAATTATGAAAATTTTGAAAGCTCTCCTTTTTCTGCCATATCTGCATATGAGTAGCTCTGAATATCACATTTGTTCAGGTCACACTGACTTTGTAACTTTTTCAATTAAATTTCTTTTCCTTTTACTGATTGTGAGATAAATATTTGGAAAAAAAGCAAAAGGTACAAAGCAGGTAAAGTAGGCCAGAGAACAAAGTCAACCTGAAGAAACTGATCACTGAGTGGAGTTAATTTGTAACTTATTAAGTAAGTTTCTGTTGAAATGAATGAACACATCACCGAAGTCACTAAAAATGAGGGAAAACTAGTGAGTTGTACAACTGTGTATCTGAAAATAATTACGCAAGTGAGATCACCATTATTTTAATGTCAGAGGTGATAAAGCTTTGGTACGGAAAAGAGAAGTCATTTTCCCAGCATCCCTCAGTATTACTGGGAATCTAAAGTGTGTTCCCAGCCAACTGACCTCTTTGCTTGGCAACTCTGCTACCAGAGCAATCTATCCAAATCACCTGCACAAGTACAAGCTTCAGAGGAAGCAGAGACAGGCATAACACACCATGAACAAATATTCACTGCATTCAATAGTGAATTCCTGAGATACTCAAGAACACCAAAGAGAAAAACCAACACTGGAATGGTAATTCTGGCTTCAGTTTTCATGCTGCTGGAGAAAACAGATTCAGAAAAGCACTGGAGTATATTAATGAAGAACCTGATAGGCACAATGAACAATGAGCTTTTTGTTTTTGAGAAACTTTACAGTTCACTAAAAAATTACATTTAAAAAAACCCATTAGATTTCCCTTACGTATATGTTATATTTTCAAAATGGCAAAGACTTAAGATTAGGCCAAAGTTTCTAACTGTATTGTGTTTATCTTCTTTTTTCTTATTCCAGTTTCTAATTGAAATTTTCTAATTACAGTTTCTACTAATGATGGCTAACTCTGAACTTTTTCTCTCCCTCTGCCATTCAATCGATTAACACTTCTTTTCCAGGCCTGTCCTTTCTACATCTCTCATGTCTATGTAGGTGCTGAAGCGTTCACTTCTACCCCACCAATCTGGAAATGTCTCTTCATTTACTTTGAGTAACTGTCCTTTCAAAGTTATGTCTCCTGTCTATGACCCTTTGTACAACCTACACAAAGAATAAAGGTACATACTTGGAGCATCCCTTGAATATATTACCAAAGAAACTCTTGGTGCTTGAGCAAGAAAAACAGTCCTGCTTCCAAAATCTTACAGTATAAGAGAGAAAAAAAAATACTATCAGTGGTTCAATGTCTTATAGTAATTCAATTGATACAGTTTTAACTTTGCTTACAACATGTTAATTTAGGTGTCGAGCTAGCAGAGTCTGTTTTTCCACAGAAGTTCACACTTTGTTTGATATTTTCTTCTCCTGAATACTTCCCAGTTAATTACAGAATAAGACACTTCTCCCACAGAGACAGGTTCTCAGCCTTGCCTCTAGCACACATTAGGGTGTATCTTGTCAGCATTATGTTTGTTGTTTTCCATGCTGTGCCTGGAGACAGTCCAGCCTATTGTCTTTCTCTGAGTCTGATTTCAGCCTCACCCACCCGTTCTGTTCCTTTTGTCCTGTCTATCTGCCACTGTGAATCGTGTTTTTATTTCTACTGACCTAAATATTGATGACTCATCTTTTCCCCCTGAGTTGTTTCTCCTTAGCTCCCATACAAAAACAGTCTCTTTTTTTTAATGGTGCATGTTATTTCTGAGTGTGTAAGATGGTTAAGATATTTCTAAGAAGCACAATATATATTACAAATCCTGTACTAATACAATAGAATAATAATAATACAATAGAAGTAGTCAAAAATGTAGGTACAGTTTTGTCATGTTACAGTATAATTTCAATTAATTTTAAAAGTATGGGAGTTTGACTACAAAGACAAAATATAGGCCTGACCTCTCTGAGGTCAGTGATAGTAACATCTGTATACCAGAATCAGATATTTGCCAACCAGATTAGTTCTACAACGAATTAGGTAGTCAGACCTTCACAAACTCCATTTCTGGTGGCTTTTGAGTGACCTGAAACTTGTACTTCACTGTGTTGGAGATGCTGATTGCTACTTCTTTTGTGCTTCTTCCCATTTATCTAGTATTTCCAGGTGACCTAAACACAATTCTGAAGCAACAAACTAAATAATTAAATTGTCCTCATTTCAGTGCGGATATTCAAGATATTTTTAGTGCAGATTTTCAAGAATTCTTTTGACTTAAACTTCTGAAGTGCAAACACAAATTCTACCTATCTCAAAGTTTTTGTAAATTAAACTTACAAATGTATTGTAATACAAGACAACTGAAGATCTGAACAAGATTCAACAGCAATCAGCAGTAACTTTTCCATTTGTGTCAGTAAATACCCATTTACACACGTTGGTGTAATAAAAATGCGAGCTGAAGTATCAATAGTTCAGTTCATACACATAAAAATGAGAGTTAATTTTTTAAATTGCATTCTTTAGTTAATATATTTTTTCTATTTTTTTCATTACAACTGCAGTTCATTTTTATTTAAAGGTGGCTCAACTTCATTTTAAGAGAATTCTATTTACATAAGTCATTTTTGTTATGTATTTTTCCACCACTTTGCTATTTAAGTGAATAATTTTTTTACAATTAAAAAAATAATTTAAAAGTCTCCAATAATTTCTTGTTGACTGAGGAAAAGTGTTATTCTTCTAGACACATTTTGTGTCAGAGAAGTAGGTAATGAATCTCTTTGATCTATCTTTGGAGCACTCCAGATAACTGCAAGCAGGTTGAATCAGATGTCAGACAGATCAATAGCTTAGAGGTGATGGAGTCATTGGACAACCTCAGCATTAGCAGAAGGAAAGAAATAGTCACAGGAAATTTTTATGGGGAAATAGAAGTGATTTCAAAGTAACATAATAAAGGAAAATTAAAACTGCTATTAAGGATAGATTCTGTAGAACTACAGTCTCTCTCCAATGTAAACTAGGTTTCCACTAAAGATGCACATGACTTATATAAACAGGGTTGTAAGTGAGGAACAGAAACAGGTCATCAAAATAAAAATATAGTAAACCGAGAGTGTTTGGGAAAAAATGAAAAGTTCACATGCTGTTCACCACCTTTTTAGGATTAGTCCTTACATCTTTGTATTAAACTGTATTGAGGCTTCCTGGATCATCTCCAGCTTAAGTATACTTTCCTAGTAGTGAGTTGACCAAAACTATACCTAATAAAGTAAAAGTCTTAGAACACCAAATGCTATGCAAACACCCAATTAACTTGTAGGAGACTTTTCTCAGGTGGCCACTGCACTATCTGCAGAGTTTTAAAAAACAATCAGAGAGATAGGTTGTGATTAATGATGCTTGGAGATATGAACTTAAATTAATACAAACTTTTTTCTTTCTTTTTATATTGCAGTGCCTGTGAAAATATCCTGAAACTATTTGCAAATGAAGGTTGAATTTGCTGGGCAGATATGTCTGGAAAAAGTATTGCAGAGAAAATTCACAAAAATTGTAGTCGAAGAGATGTAGCTCTCTTTTTTCCTACGCCCTGGGTGAAAGCACTGCCATAGGATACTGAAGGTCTTGGGTCCCCTTCCTCTGTATTTCTGGAGGAATTTGAACAGCCTACTTCTCAATGGAGTGTCTTACTCTTCTGAAAGAGAATTTTGGAGCAAAACCTCTTAGTGCCTCTGCTGATGCAAAGGACATCAGCAGTCAATGAAACAGAACAGGCATGTTTCACCAGCACTTTTACCTAGAAGTAAAGAGGCAGGTAATTTCCCATGTTAAGGGAAGGAGGTTCACAATCTATTCTCCTGTGAATCTCTAATTATAGGTATGAAACAGAGCTGCACCAATAGTGACACTGAGATCATCTTCTCACTTTCATTAATTCACTTCAGTAGAAGATTTTATAGTTTCAAACACATCTTTTTGCCTTCTCCATTTACATAACTAGCTCTCTTCCCTTTCTCCATCCTCAAGATATGTTCATGGTCCTGATTCAATTCACCATTGTGTAATTGTGATGTAGAGCTTTTGGGAAGCAGATTGCTGGGTTGGATCACCCATAAAGTGTGGTTTTCTTAAATCCAAAGGTGTTTATTACTTCCAAGCAGCATGTCTTCCTTTATGGTACTCCATTTTCAGACTTCTTTTCTTTGTTTTTTTAAACCATGGTGAGACTCCTGAGCCTTTTTCCTCCACTAGAAAGATAGTATGAAACAGAGTGAAACAATATAACTAAATAATCATTGCCTGATATCTTGATGTTGCAGTTCAACACCTCTAAGTAGAACAGCACTGATACACAATAATTTTGTGATAAATCTATGGAACATTGAGATGCATTTATCAGTAACTGTACCATTTCACCATGACTGGATGCAATTTCATCCACTGAAAAGGTGGCTCTTTTAGCTCTGTGAGTCTGCAGAATTCAGACTCAGTGCAGCAGAATCCAACTTTGTCAGTGATGTACACTTTACAGAGGACACAAAGGGTTCCTTCATATAAAGGCAAAAAGAGCAAGCTATTCTACTTTTTGTCAACAGGGAAATAGCACAGTTTAAAGATATCCATATCTAAAGATGCAAACTTGTACTGATAAATTAATACCAGCGGTATTTTGGCCTTCTGTGACCTGTTGTTTTGTAACAGGAACACAGCTTTTTATGAGCATAACCTGTCTAATTACAGACATTGCTACTGCACTTTATCCAAATTTTCTTGCATTCAGACTTCTTCTGTGCCCAGAATATGTTTACTGTAGCTTTCTTACCTTCGAGATGACACTTAATTTACCACTTATAACCATGCTGTGACCCAAATGAAAGATTTGATCTCTCTGATGTCCCTGTGCAGGGCTACATGAGAATCAGTTAACAGAAGTTATGAGTCAAACAATTTTTCTGCTCCTATGCAGCTGGAAGATCTTTGTCATCCCCTTCTACAGGAGCTTCTGATTACTTAGTTAGAAACCTACATGGGGTTTGAGGGAGAACATAACAATGCAAGTGTTGTGAGCAGCATTCTGACTGCTCCTTGTACTTTGAGCACCAAGGAAATGCTTTTTGCTGAAATACACTATAAACAGCTCTGCAGCAACAAACGCTTGTATTTTTTAACCTCTCATTTTTTGTAACAATCTATTTATCAAAAAGGATTTACATAAATGTTGGATCAATTTCTAAATTGATACTTTAACAAATTTTTAGTAAGAGATGCATTTAAGAATAACAGAATTCAGCACGAGTTGTCTTGATTTTAGATTAGCCTTCCGTAACTTTGGGACAATTTAAACCAGCATCAGCCAAGTTTAACATGATTTCAAGGGAATTCACTATATTCTCTGGCAGAAAATACACATTTATAGTTGAGGCAACTCCAGCGATGGGTGCGCTTAGTGTAACTGTGCTGACAAATTTAACAGCAGAATGTCTCACTTGCCCATGTCAGTATACTCTAGCATTACTTTTCCCCTATAATAATTACACTCATAAGCAGAGGAGCTAGTTAGGCATTTCTTAGGCTACTTCACACCATGCTGTCCATTGTGGAGGTGACTCCAAGATGTGTCACTTCCTGAAATGCATAGGACTGGACAAAAGGAGTCCAGTTGCTGCTACATTTTGAGGAGACAAAATTCAGAGTGATCTCTTCTTGAGGTCATTTGATACCTTTAAAAAACACTGTAGTTTCCTTGCATCCCTGAGCATAAGGCCAACAACTTTGCCTGATCTGACACGTGGAAACACATGTACTTCAGTACTGCAGTGATCTGGAGCCAAACACAGTATCTACACTCAAAAAGCTGAAGTTGCTCTTCAGCATTTAAAAAATGCAAATGGTTGCTACTCAGGGCAAACCACATGAGATTCACTCCACCTGCTTTGCACAGATCTGACTGTACAATGCAGCTGGGCTTACAGATGTTCTCCATTGCTGAGACAATGCAGCACAGACAGAGCATACCAGTGAAATGAACTCCAAAGCTACAATTAGGACAAATAGTTATTTTGGGTTAAGAAAGTATCTTTTATGCTTGACAGTTATTCTCTTTTTGAAAGAATGGACAATAATGGGCCACAATCCTTGCCTCACTCATTTTTTAAGTCTGGAAAAGCTATGGAAGACACATAACAACAAAACCTGCTTCACTATCATCAAGAATGTAACAGGCATTTGCTACATTGGTTGTATAGACAGGCCTAAGTGGTTAAAAAAATTGCAGACTAGCTTCCCTCCCTCCAAATTAAAACTAGCATTGCTCACAACAATTAAATGATCAAAGAATCAGCTTTTTAAAAATGCTTTCATGTCATTAGGATCAAGTAAGAGTCACTATTACCATAGTGGGAACCTCCCAGTAGAGTCTGTTTATTTGTTTGTTATTAGGACAAAGTAAGAACTTGACTCTACCCAGCAAAGTAGAAAAAGGTCTAATTTAGCTTAGCATCCTTTCTGATGTGAAGACAGCAGAGAAAGAAGGCAAGCCTACAGTGATATATCTCTGGATATTCTTTAAGGTGCCAGGGACTTGGAGACTTCCTGACCTAGAGGTTCCTTTTGAACCCACTGTACTTAACAGCATTTATAGTCCTGACATCAGTGAATGTGCCTAGGAGATTTTGGAATTAATTTTGGTTTTTGGCTTCTAGAACATCCAGCACATTCAGCTCCACAATTTAATTACATACCAAGTGAAAAAGTGCTTTGTTTATTTTAAACCTCTTACCTGATAATTTCATTAAGTGCCTACTCATTTTCCATTATTATGTTTTCTGCCTTTGCAGTATTTCTAGTTATTCACAGTGCTCCTGAGCCACTGCCACCATCTCATTTGGTTAATTGACAACATAACCCTAATGTCACGTTCTTTCTATTCAGGCATTAAAGTTCATTTCATAGAGACCCTATGCTACATTTTGACACAAACCTAACCCACCCTATGTTATACCTTAAAGTAATAGGGAAGCCTGCTCTTACATTACCATTATCATTCACTCATAAATTTTCTTACATATTTATTATAAAGAAAACTGCAATTCAACTCTTGCATCTTACTGCTTAGGCTCCCAACATATAAAAAGAATTACTGATATCACTGGTGTTTTGCTACCTTTTTAATTTAAGATTTTTCATTGGAATTATTATTTTTGGGTAGTTCTTCACTGCTATTCTTTTTTTTCCTAGGACAGCTTTACCTTCACTTTTCAGGTATGTATCATTATTAAATATATGCTGTTCTATATCTAACAAATTTTCATACATTTCAAACTTCCCTATAACTTTTGAATTTGTGGTGCAAGTAGCCAAACCCATTCCAATTTAGGGGAAAGTTCATGTCTTTTAGTTGGTTTTAGTCTAAATATTTTCTCAGTTTCTGTATCTTCATACAGCAAATATGGATGATTCTCTACATGTGATATGGTTTCCTATGTATTGTAAAGGAAACTGGGAACATTTCAAGTCTTTTTGCAGAGGAAATCTCACCTTTTTACATTTGGGTATTTTATTTTTACTCTTATCTTATCTTTTACTGTTTTTTTGTTTCCAACTTCCTACACATTACAGTTACTAGAGTGAAGATGATGTCTAAATACTTTGGATGCTCCAGCACATTTTCATTTAGTACTGAAGTCAATCATCAGTAAAAAATCAAACCTCTGTGTGTGCATTACACCAACTGCTATTTACCTAAAAAATGTTCCACTCTTTATCAGTGAAAGCAACAAATCCATTATCAAGGTGTTTGTGTGTTCTCCAGCTCTTTCAAAATATTTTCAGAACAGCAGTCAGAAGCAAATGGGGTATTAAAGCGTCCTCAAACAATTTCGGTAGAAAGGCATTAAATTTACGTCCAGCAGGACCAAAAATGTTTTATGACTGTTTTATGACAATTTTTTTTTTTGAAGACTATCTCTTGAAACAGTGAGACAAATGATTCTGTGATTTTCTTACACTGATATGGATTTAAAATAAACGAATTGCTTTTTTTTCCCTCTCTGTATTTAAGATTTTACTTTTTCATAATCAATAGTGCTACTTCTTTTAATCATATTGAGATGCTCATAAAGTCCAGTGCTCTGTTTGGAGGCTTCATTATTACACTCCATTATTTGACAGCTGGAAGCATTAAGCATGTAGAACAAGCAAGAAAAGTAATTTTCCAAAATGTTACAACATCCCCCTAGTATAACACTCCTAAGAATGCTATAAGGAAGAGGCAATATATGCATTCAATTTACGCTGAGTTTGCTAATAAAAGGATTGATTGAGATCCAGCGGATTCTGACTGAGTACAACCACAAAGGCTCTAAGTAAACTGCAGTGATGACTTCCCATGCAACTCAACCACTTATAGCCACAAAGAGGGCTGCTACACACAGTGTGGATGACTTTGAGGAAGAAAGTGTATATTAGGAAGAAAGTAATATTCTTAGGGCTTCCTCACTACAAGCAGATATTCAGGTATTTGGCTTCTTTTCTCCTTGTATTTTTGGTTACAATTTCTCAATTTCAATAATTTTCACCAATGGGCTTCCTTCAATCATATATATGTGTCAAGGAAAATATTTACCTTTGAAAAGATCACTGGGCTTTCTTAGTTGAAAATTAAAACCAGAGTATTTTTCTTTATTTAAAATTTACATGGATATTTGCCATATCTGTTTATTATCCTAAAGCCACATTGTCATGTGAAAAGATGGCAATAATCTCTTGCACTCATACATTAAATGATTCCTAGCTATTTCCACTTGCAACTATACTACAATAATTATAAGACTGACAAGGAAGATGAATATGTGCTCTAATATTAAATAAAAAACCAAAATAATGTATGTTCTTGAATTACTCCTTTTGACCAGTGTGTATCTAGCAGTTAGAATAAGGCTAATACCATCAAATTCTAGAGATGTATGATTGACAAGAATGAGATGGTATATGTGACCATTTAGCTTCCTCTCCCATTTTTGCAATTCACAGTTTGTATTTTAAGAATCCAAATGTCCACCAGATAGTGCATATGATTCAAAAAAAGCAGTGAAGAGTCAAGTCCTGTGAAGCACCAGATCATAAATGATACTTAGGAGTGTCAGATGAGAAAACATGGTTGTTTTCAGAGATCATGAAAGTTGTTTTCCTTTTAGATAGTACCATTAAACTGACTGAATAAGATGGATAGAAACATCTCTACACTCACAGGCCAGTAATGTCTCAATTTTTCTTTCGCCTTTAGTGTTTTCCTCCTTAATAATGTGACAGCTTACTGTTCTTTACGATGTAGATTTTATAAAGCACTTTTATAAAGCATCAGGTTTTTTTTATATATGAAGCAGATACATTTATGGAACTTGGTGACAGCATAATCAGTTACCACATCTTATGCAAAGTTAAGAAAGCTCTCTAAGAAGTGCTGTCATTTAGCATATCAGGCAGAGCAAACAAGCAGGATCTACCTGGCGACTCTGAGTGCAGTGTGTTTGTCTGACGTATGGAAGGCTAAAAGTCGTGGTGATGATATTTTGCAGTAGATATGACTTATTATTAAAGGCCACAAGGTTTGTGTTAACCTGACAGTGTGAGGGCTCAGGACAGGTCCCCCTATACTGACTTGTTTCAGTTGTGAAAGCAGATTTATAGCAACCTAAATGTGCTTTTGCTTAGTTTACAGTAAATGCAAGTAGTTATTTTGTGTGTGAACTGAACTTTCTGACTGCAGAATAAAATGCTGTTTGGGAGTCTGGAGACACAGGATAAAACCAGGGTTCCCAAGAAACACAAACTGCAGTTAATACAACCACAAAACATAATCACAACAAATCACATTCAATTAGTGGTCACTACAAGCTTGCAGGTTTGCAATCAAATAAAGCCAGCAGTGGAGGTAACAGAGGACTGATTGATTGGGAACCAAAGAAAAGAAAGGGCATGTGAGCAGACTGTGTTAAAACACGTATAAAAATAAAACCAAGCATACTCAACACCAAGGAAGCAACAGCTTCCACCCTGAACATTGCACTTTTCCTGTTGCTGTCCTAGAATGTTGCTATCTCACTGAAACCCTTCTGCCTGTTCTGCTTGAGCTGTAAGCATCAGCTAAGGACACAGGAATATTGTACAGGGAATCCAATACTGAAGAAAAGGTGCAGATAGTATGAATATTTTATGTAACAATTTTATCTGTATTACTAATGAAGTTTTTCTACATTAATTTGGTTTGTGATTGTTGGTAGCATTGTAGCTGAATTAATGATAGACTTTTGTCTTTTGATAAGCCTGTTAAAATTTCAATTAGATTAACCCTATAGCTTTACAGAGGTTTGTTCCCTTTTGCCTGCAATGTGATTATGAGTGTTTCAATAGATACCAAAATGGGAATGGAAGAAGTTTCAAAAGTTTCTTTTGGTATTATCCACAGAGAAAATTTCAGATTATTAGTAGTACCTGCAGGGGAGAGTGATGATTCTAAGTGGCTGGCTGAAGGTAATGCACACTTCTGAGTCACACAGTATAATTCTTGTAAAAAATGCATATGAAAGTAGCTCATTTGAATGGATAGACCTTGATTAATTTTGGGGTTTTTTGCAGCTATGCTATGTTTCTTTCTAAGAATGGGGCAGAACAGCTGGCAGAAATGTAACTGCTTGCTTTGTCTTAGCCATCAAAGTGGCAAGAGAGTCTCTGAAGAGAAGAAGGATCACTTATTGTCCAGCAGCACTGGGCATACACAGCTATAGCTTCTAAAGGTGTGACTGAAAGTGTGAAAGCTCAGAGAACAGGCTGCCTGGAACAAGATTTAAGGAATCTTGAAAAGACACAAAGATTCTGAGATTCTTTTAGAAAGAACTTTTCTAGGGACCTAGCAGGAACTAGAGCTTGCTGTAATGGAGCATTTGCCTTTTTAAAATTTTGGTTTTTTATTTCTTGAATTACTTAATATCACACATGTTATCCCTCTTTTACTTTACTCCCCTTGCTGATGGGAGACATTTACATTTATTTAAGCACAATATTTGTACTTGATTCATAGCTGCATCTGTCTTTTTGAGATCCCATGTTTTCTAAGAACAATAAAACAGTCCCTACAATAATAAAGCATTCTAGGCAATATTCATTCAAGGGATGCTTTCATCACTGGAAAATACAAAAAATGTAAGTTTGTCCTAAATATGTTTAAGTTCTATAATTTTTTAGTTTGAAGACTTTTCAGTGAACCAGCTGAACTCTGATCTGTTTTAGTCACTGCTTGCACATTTGTCTTAGCTTCCTCATGTACCCTTTCCTGTGCATGCATCTCATTTAACAGTACGTCTTCCAGCCTAGGTGCATCACCCGAATTGAAGCTTGTTTTCATGCACATTTGGAGAAACTATCATTATTGTCCTGTAAAATCACTGTTACAGGTACCAATGGTAAAACATCACAGAGTTTTCTGAATTTACCTTCTTTTATATAAATACCAATATCTTCTAACATCAGTGTTTCAGAATCTTACCTCAAGGGGAACAAGCTTTCATATTTCTAAGATGAATAGCATTTTTCAGTTTTACCTCATCTGCAATTTCTCAAGTTCCTATTAATCTTTTAATTATCTGCACACTTCTTCAAATTTAATATAATCTTCAGATTTCATTAGTGTGCTCTTTTCTTTTTCTTTCAGACTACTAATGTAGACATTAAACAAATATAAATCTTGCCAGCTATTGTTAGCAAACAACTTTTAGATTCCTTTTCCTAATATGCTGCTGTTTAATATTTCTGGTTTATGTACTCATTTAGGCAGTTTACAGCTTGCATGGTTATGATCTTATTGAAGGCAGTACTGAATTAAATTTTAAAACTGAAAATTCTGAAGATGACATATCAAATGCCTCACTAGAATCCAAATGTATATGATCTAATTAATTACCATTGCCCATTAATTATGTAATTGCATCAAAATAAGAAATGATGTTTGACTGATGAATTACAGTTTCTCACTCTCTTGCCTCTTGTTCATGGCTTTATTGTCCCAGCCATTAATGATGGAATATTTATTTCACTGCTTTACAAGGCACTCAGACAATATTTATGGCATCACAGTTGTCATTATCAATCTTTTCTTTTCAGGAAATATGTACATTTATTTTTCTCCATCTATTCTGTACATTTTCCTTCATTTATAAGCTTTTAGAAATGAACATTTGTAGGCTTACTGAAGTCAATAATTCTTTTAGTCTAAAAGAAAGCATATCCTTGCTTGTGTTTGGAGTATATTATCATCATCTTCATGGACATAGCTTTTAGAGGACCTTCTTTCACAGATATGTGGGATGAAAGGTCAGTTGTTACATATTGAACATTAATCCATGGATATTGGGTCCTGTTTACAAATATATCAACACTCTCTTGAGAATAAATAGGCCAGTTTTTCACCCTTAATTGCCACATAATCTCTAAAATTTGACAGCTTTTCCAGAGCATGAGGGCAACCAAGCATTGGAGGAGGTTGCTGAGAAAGGCGGTACAGTTTTCAGCCTTGTGGCTATTCAGAACTTGACTGGACCTGAGCGAGCTGCTTTAAGTGGACACATTTGAGCAGGGGATTGAACTAGATGACCTACTGAGGTCTCTTTCAACTAACATGATTCTGTGATTTTGTGAATTTAATTTCTTGAAGGCTTAATTTTCAGTCTCAAATGTTAATGAACTTCCTGTAGTCATTCATCCTCATGTCAGTGTTACTTGTGCATACAATGCTGTTCCTTTTCTGATATTAAGTCCCCATTATAAACAAAAATATTATATAAATATATTTCAGCATTAGCATAATTACTAGCACAATGAATATTTTTTCTTTTAAAAACACTCTGCTAATCACTTTCAGTCAGTGATATTTGACTCACAATCTAGGCAAAAAAAGAATACAATATAAATGTGAGTATACACCATTCAAATGTAAATTGAAACTTGACGATATTTTATATTCCCTTGACGATATTTACATTTTATAATTTTGTGCATCATTATCCACTTAGACATCTAGTGTGTGCATAAATAAGATTCGAATATGCCAATTGTTTCTAAAGCATATATTTTAACTATATTCTACATTTTGGGAGCATGACTTTGAATCAACAGCTGTCTCAGGTACATTTTTAGGGTGTGAGAACACCCAAATTTGTGGCATATTGTATCAGTTCTCAAATTAATATCTATCTAATGATTAGGTATGATTTGATCCACAAATCGAAATGATGAACCTGAGGGAAATCCTTTTGGTACTGAACTTCACCCTGCCAAAGAGAAAGGCAGCTGGTCTCGTTTCCCTAGCTGATTGGAACTCCAGATGTGTAAGGCAACCAAATGCTCTTATTCAACAGAAACAAAGTAACATTTCTTCATACTGCAGCTTTTGTAATTAAATTACTTAATCTTAGTAAGTTCTACTGTCTTATGCTGTTATTCCCAGCTAGATTTTACTACTAGACAGTGCAAAATTGTTCCAAATCTTTTCACTGGAACTGACATTGAACCATCTCTCTACTTAATATTTGACCCATTTCTTAATAACTATTATTTCTGCCTATTAGCAGCTCTCAAAATCTAGACTAAATTGTAATTAGAAAACTTCTCAAATGGAAGAAATTGGTTGTCTCTGCCCTTTTTAATTTGTAATCAGCTGATATATGTATGCTATGTTGTCAACCAAGTTGTCTCACTGCTGATTCACTATAATCTGCAGGCTGACACCTCCTTACACTTATCTGAGAACATTTGTGTAAATATAGCTCTCCATTCTTTTTCTTCTATGTGGAAGAATACAATTAAACTGTTGAAAAGTTTTGGGCTTTAGATTTGTGTATTGCGAGCATATGCACTTGATTTGAGACACTTGCACAAATTTAAATCAGAGAAGAATGTAGCATTGTTAACTCCACATCATGTACTCTGAAAGAAAGTCAGGCTTGCTGAAGCATACATCAATTTATCTTTGAAGTCTGATATCCTATTTCTCATTCCAACAACAGCTACTTCCATCTTTCTATATTTGCCACACTTCGAAATATGTCTGTAGTTGTTTCTTTCATTTTGTAACACATTTATGAGATGTTCAAAGTTTGAAAGTAACATTGCAATGTATGTTAGAAAAAGATTTATTGCTAATCCTTTACTACTGACTTCTAATTTGTGCCTGCAAGCATCTTTGTGACATGAGTTTGTGCAACTTGTAAGCACAAATCATTGAATTCAGATATAAAATTGCTCAAAATACTTTTCTAGCCAGCCAGGTAGTTATATAGCTCAGGTAGAGATTTGCAGACTGTTTAAAACTCAGCTATCCACGGATAAAAGAATGGATAAAAGAATACTTTAAAACAGCACCAACTTTACTTATGTAGAGAATCTCTTTAACATTCAGACATGCACTTGTCATCAAACCTGTTTTGACTGGATATACAAATTAAAAGCTAGTCCTAGGAGCTACTGAAAATGTTCCCTAGAATACTTAAAGAATAAAATGCGCTTTGGTTACATTCATTAGTGGCCAAATATTATCTGAAACAAAATTACATGTCCATTACACTTACATCAGGATTCACTTGATTCATGGGAATATCACTGGAATTACAGTTATAAAAGGAGAAAGCATTAAAGGTATTGTATTGAAACAGAATCCCTGTAGCATGCCTTAAGAATTATGACAGCAGAATTATAGCTGAATATTTTCCCCAGTGCAATAATTAATTAACTGTATTCTACTGAGTCCTGTCTATTTTTAGAATTTTCATATGCCTTTTACTTAACAAGAACATAAATACTTATGGTACTATAATCTGCAGAAATTTTAAGATCATTAGAAATTTATTTTAAAATTAAAATGACCACTTTCTCTATATTTATTGGACCCTCTATTAGGCACAAGAAGTCACTGAAATTGCAGACAGAGCAAGGTTGACATGCTAGAAACAGACCTGAAACTCTACACTATTCTATAGATTTCTTTTACTTCTTTTTCACTGCTATGCATTTTACTATAGATGTAACTAATGGAAGTACTTCTCAATATATATATTTTCAATACCTGTATGTGAGAAAAAAATATGTGCCTTCAAATGCATAAGGAAGCTTTAAAAAATGAAGCCGAATTATGTCCAAAGATGGATCAGAATATTTATTAAAAAACTAACCTTATTTTTTTCAAAGTATATTTTCTATTACGCAACAATTCCCTTCTTTATTTACAGTTAAACATAATGTCATTAAATCTGGGCAAAAGTACCAGTGCTAAGAGTTTTGTTAGACTTCTGAGGTGAAAATTCTGGAAAATATATATTGTGTGGAACATTTAAAAGGCAGTATTTCACACTAAAGGATAATTTTTCAAAGAAATTTATGTTTGTAAGTACAAAATAAATTAGGAAAGAAAATTACTAAACGAATGTGCAAATAACAAAGTTCAGCTTAAGCACAACTGATCTTTTTTAAATGAGACAAAAACTGAGTTCAGATCTATGAACTGACGTTGTGGCACATAACAATTAAAAAATGTCCCAACACTTAATCTCTGCTCTGCAGCTTTCAAAATACCTGAAATGTCCACGACGTGCATTCTTACAGTGACTTAAGCTATATTTAGTACTCTCTGCAAGAAAAATTAGATACCCTAAGGCTTCAGAGGCTAAAAAAGAAGTTTTGAGACAGATTCTGGACATCAAATTTGTGAGAAAAATCCAGGCTGAGTCTCAGTGGTAAAGGCTGCAGTACACAGACCACACCTCACCTGGCTGAAGGACACAAGTTCTTGAATCAGCAGCTGTGCTTCATTCTGGAGGTGTCTCTGCATTACGTGGTGCCTGGGCACCTCGGTGATCCAGACTGGGGATCTATTGCTTGCACCATAGATCATTTCTGGGATTCATGTGGTTTTCACAATGAGGGGCAGGGTTAGCTGGTGTTCAAATGATTTGTGAATGGCCATATCTGGCCTTGAGTATGGGACACAGATTAGAAATATGCTTGAGAAACGCTCCTGAAAACAGCTGCAAACTTAGAAAGGATACTGCCTGCTGAAACATACTGTGCACCAAAAATGGTTTAGTAAATCCTGAGCAGAAGTCTGCTTAAATAAGACTTACTACTTGGCAGTTTCCTTGGCTACAGAACAAAAAACTAGGCAGGGCAATACCATTGGAATAGCTCGTGATAATCAGAATTTATAGTTTCAATAGAGGTCATGCTGTTAAAAAAAATTGTAAATAGATGCCTGCTCCCTGCCTCTCTCACACTAATTTCTTCCTGAGCTCTGTGAATTTGAACTTGAACTTGAATTTTAGCTGAAACTAACTGCAGCATATATGAAAGATATAACATTGCTGGTATACGCCTCTATTAGGAAATCAAACCCAATTAGATGGCTTGATAACAAAGAAATAGGTTATTTAAAATGTATGTATGTTGATTACTAGGATTGTAATTTGTTTTGTATTCTTTATTTAAAGGTTATTTCAATTCCTCTTAAAGATGTGTACTAGTAATATTAAGAATTGATTAAACACAGAATCAGAAGTTCAAAAAAGATCTTCATTTGGCACATAGTCACACACAATAAAAATTTTTGTAAACAACCAAGGGGAATTCAGAAGTAAGTTGAGAAGAAGGATGAGGGAGAGAAGGGGATCAGGGATAGCACAGGGCAGAGACAAAACCCTTAATCTTTGGCCTTGCCAAGTAGTACCACTACATTTTAAGTTTAGGCAATGGGGTGGTGTGGAAAGAAAAAAGCACTGACTTTACTCAGGCAAAAGCCATTCAAATTAATAAACTGGAGGTTTGAAAAAGGAGAATTCAATTTCTTCTACCACCTTCTTCCTGCAAGGCTCCCACTCCCCATTTCTGATTTCTGAGATAACAGTCCTTCATACCCGGTTGGCTCATTTCTTCTTAAATGTTTTGGGAAGGGCAGGTAGTCCTGTTATTGTTTTCATTTTTGTTTGTTTTTCTTTTCTTTTTTTTTTTCCTCTTCTATTTACTATTGTTCAACAGTCTGTCTTCTCTTTTCTATTCTCAAATTCTCTTTCTTGCCTTCCTTTTGATACTCCTTTTTCCTGTTTTCTCCTTTTCTGGATTGCACTAAGCATATAATCTTTCCTAGTGTTTCCTAGTGTATTTAGTGAGCTCATATGTTCCTTGTTTGTTGTAATCTGCTTCACTTATGCCAGTGATCACAGTAGAAAACCACACCTCTTGGTGGGTAATGTTTACAAAAATGCTTCAGGAAGGGGGAATGCCTGAGTACTTGCAACAAAAGATGTGTAAAAGAAAAGCAGAGTGGAAAAAGAGAAACCTGTGCAGAGCTGCAGTTACTGGAAGTCTTTCTACTGATGCTGTTTGATGATAAATGTCTGAATCAGAGAGCCTTCACAGTAACAGGTGTGTAAAGCCACCTACACAAAGTAACTCACATTTTTTATGTCCTTCACAAATGCTCTCAAGCTGCACTGTGGTTTGAACAACACTTACATTTACCTTTTGAAAAATGGTGTGAAGAAGAAGTATTGCCGCCGCATTTACATTTTTATAGTATGGCTTGCTCTGAAACTGTTAGAGGAGATTGCCTGGCTTAAAGCCTGGCTCAGTGATTCCTGGAGGATATTTTTTCTGCAGTATCCAACTACCATATGGAGTGCCAAGAAGCATAAAAGAGATTTCAGAAGCAATTCCATGATTACAGTTACTATACATTAAAGGCACAGAAGAACTGTTGTAAATTATCTGTATGGTTCTTGCACAATAAATTACTTTACTCACATCACAGGTGACAGGCTTCCATTACAGATCATTTTGTTTAAATGCATGGCAATCTTTTTAAACAAATGACTTCTAGCTTCAGAACTCCTGTGATTCTGACAGTATTTAATTCCAGACCTGCCATTAAATGTCTTCTGAGTGACTTTGAGCAAATTATTTCTCACTCCACTGTCCTGGTTGTCTCACCTCCTGTGGTCTGCCTGTCTTAGGTATTCAGATAGTGATAATCTCTAGAGCAGAGAGATAATTTTATCACTTTTTAAATTCTTAATGCAATGGATCCAATACTAGTCTGTAGGAACTTCTGCAATAAATACTTAATAATGACAATTAATCATACTAATAGGATGAATTTTGGAACACATAAGTGGCAAGAAAGAGTAAGAGTCAATTATTTCAAAGATTTGGACCAGAGGATGAGTTGCAATGAGCAATGGTTGAGAACCATACAAGCTTTGGTAGAAGCTGTGAAGGCTTTGGTAGAAATGACTCAGCACAGGGAGGACAGAGGGTGGATAAGAATCCTGTTTTCCATAGCAACCTTCAACTCTCTTAGCTATGAAGCTATTCTTCTCTCTGCTGAAATTGTGTGATATTTTTTCTGTGATCACTTCTTTGTCCATTGAAAATGTTTCTGGCCACAGCTATTACCCAGCTCCTGGGTAGCACTTACTGCTCCCCTTGCCAATCAGCAGACTATGTTCTATACCCTCCTCAGAGCCTCTTGGGTTTCCTTGTTTTCTATTTATTCTGTTTTGGATCCTTTCATTAACTGGACTTCTAGCTCTGTAAGTTCATGGAGCCTATAAGGATTTCAGTCTTTTTTTCTAGGATAGCCCCAGTAAAAATGGACTCTCCCATTCCTGGAAGAAGTGAAGTGATGTTCTAAACTTCTTCATTATTTTTTAGAGGATGTGTATGCACTGAGAGAAGCAGATGTCTTACAAGCAAACAAGAAGTGCAAGATTATATAATTTAAAATTGCACCAAAGCACAAAAGGACTGAATTAAGATTATGCAGCTTCAATATTGTCATTTCCCAACTTTCTAGAGCTCAAGTGGTCACATTAATACTAATTCATTTACCCTAGGACTTTTTGGTTTTATGGAAGTTCTTAGGTTTAAAAGATAAACAAGCAAGACTTCTCAATCTCTGTTTGAAATCCTCTTATATTTTACTAAAAATCCTCTGGAGCTTAGGAATTTTGGGGTTTTTTTTCTCCTCAAGTTCTGAGTGGAGTGCATACCAGTCAGAACCTTTTCACTTTACTGTGTATTTTCAGTGCACTTGTTTTTCATTTCTCCTCCCCACTTCTGTTGCAGTCTCCCTTCCTTAAACACCTTTTACTGCCTCCCCCTCTACTGTTTCAAACCTTCCCACTTGGTTTCTCTTGCCAGCATCTCTCTCTCTCCTACTCATCATGCCAATATTCCTTCTTTATACACCCCCAAGTCTTCCTCTTCACTCTCAGTCTTTGAAACTAGGCTGTTTTTTCTCTCTGTGCATCAGGACACAGGAGTTTTCCTCTGTTGATTTTTTATAGCCAAGTTCCACACCACTATTTTGATGCTTTCAGAAATCATTTTAAGAATACCTGTAATGCTTAGGACAGAGTTGATGTTCAATAAGTTTAGCAATCAACCACTCTGTAACCAACTCTACATAATATATTCTGATATTATCCCCAGTTTCTTATCTTGGCTTCATACAGTGTAATGTTTTCACTGAGGTGCCTACATGTATGTGTTTGACACTACATATGCTATGCCATAGCATGTGAGACCTTAATATTTTCAATTATCTAAGTTTAGATAATAGCACCCCTCCCCTCCAGTAAATTCTACATAAAGAAATGACTGAGACTTTAGCTTAAATTTTACCCCTTTTACATTTTAGGCAGAAAGGAATAACTGACATATACATAATAACCAGTCCACTCAGACAAAGTTGTAAACAAATGAAAACTTGGTATTATATCAGAAACTAGAAGATAATTTTAAAATCAAACAATTTTAAAATTATGGGGCTACCTGTGTCCCATAAGGCTTAGATGTACACTGTAAGTGTTCATTCCTTCCCCCATTGTGTTACTTTCTGTACTTATCTGTGCAAGTTTTCCCTCCTGTCCCTGCACAAGCACCTGAGAACTTCTAAGGAGTTGGAGGATGAATGGGAGGCCAGCAGGCCTTTCTCCTGAGTCCCTTCCAGCTACTGCAGTTTGTTGAGATATGAATTCCCATCTCTGAAGGACTGGAAAGAAACCATATCTGAGGAAAAGATGTGGTAAAGAACCAGGGCCCCAAGGGCACTGCCAGGATATCATGTCCCTGCCCTGCTACAGTATTGGGATGTAGGACTGCCTCACCCACCCACCCACATCATCCCCCCTGGGCCATCAGCCCCTGCTGCAGTGACACCTGAGCAGGGCTGGAGACCAGCCCCTCCCAGCCCTGCCCTGCCTGGCCTTGGGCCATGACGACCTGGGCTCACATCCTGGCCTGGTCTCAGCCCATCCCTGTCCCCATGGAGGTAGCAATGCCCATGGCTGAGGCTGCCCCATGGTGACCTGGCTGCCCTGCTCCTGGCTTGGGCAGTGGGATGGGCCCTGGTTGTCAGACCCTACCCTTTGGAGACCCCTTGCTGCTCCTAGAACACAGTCCCAGGGTGTTGCTGGCTCCTGCTGCACCCTGACACCATGAGAAGAAGCTCTGCCTGTACCTTTCACTTTGCTGATGAAAGTCTGAAACACTGGGGAGCAGCGAGGCCAAACTTTAACGCTGTTGGAAACAAATCGGTTTCTCAGAAAGGTAAGCAAAGCAACAGAAAAAGACAAAGTCTGCCTCATGCATTTCATATGCTGAGAAATGGTTTAGGTGATGCAGAAATAATGAGTTTACTAGGCTTCAGTGATGAAAGGAAAATATTAGAAACTCATAAGTGCAAGAAGTCATTGGAAAGTTTCTTTCGGATAATTATTATGATATCCTTGGACATGATGCTTATTTTTCTGTTCCTCACATAAATTGAACATAATAAATAAAAAGGAGAAGGTCAATGCAATGCATCATTTATGTTGGTTTTAATATCTGGATTCAAGGAAAAAAAAAAAGTAGTTTTAAAGCAGCCTGAATATATGTGCATTTTATGGATCTTAGTTGAAAGGGTAAAATACACCCACATATTCACACATAACACAAACACACTTCTTTTCTAATTCCAGACTGACTTTTAAAGTACTTTCATTTTATTGGATGCAAAGGGTTTGGGCATTTTTTGTGATTTTTCTGGTATTCTAAATTATAATCTCTATAATCCTAAATTAATTTAACTGCTTTTCCTTCTAGATACATGACAGCACCTTCTACATGGTAACACAGATTATTTATTGCTTTCTGGACACGGATGGTAGTTATGGTCCTAGGGACCCTCAGGAAGGAAACTGGCAGTCAGCTGATGAATACACAGTGAATTATTTCCTGAAAATGAGAACTGAAAAAAATGTAACTTTTCAATACTTCAGGCTTAATATAAGAAACACAAATAATCTAAGAATGACTCTTGTCCGAATCACTAAAAAAGTATGTATGTACTTCTTGTGGCAAGGAAGACATATTTTGTATTTTTCTGTCTACAGAATCTCACACAGTTATTGTGTCAGAGAGAGAGACACAGAAACTGAGAGAAAAGAATAGCTGATTTTTTCAGCTTTCTGGTTCTGTTGTCTTAGTGCTAAGTGGTATAAGCAACTGGCATGAAGCTGTGAATTGCATTTATAGACGAAGAGGATCTGGAATCTATAGTGAGCATTTATCAGAGAAGGAAGGACCAAATTAGAATTGCAGCTTGAAATATAATTTCCAAAGAACATGACAACTGCAGTCTTCAACATCCCCATGAGAGGAAGTGAAGAGGCAGGTACTGATCTCGCTACTCTTGTGACCAGTGAGGACTTGAGGAAATGGCATGAAGCTGAGTCAGGGGATGTTTATGTTGGATATCAGGAAAAGGTTCTTCATCCAAAGTATGGCTGGACACTGGAAGAGGCTTCCCAGGGAAATGGTTACAGCACCAAGCCTGGCAGAGGACAAAGCATTTGGACAATGCTGTCAAGCACATGGTGTGATTCCTCAGGGTCCTGTGCAGGGCCAGGAGTTGGACTTGGTGATCCTGGTGGGTCCTTCCCAAGCCAGCATGTGATATGGTTCCATTCTGTGGTTCTGTGAGAATTATCAGAATACATCTGCTTTGCAACTATGAAATAGCAGTCCATGCCAGCCATTGTCTTACCCTAACTTACAAATATAACATGACTGTCAATATGGTACAACTGCTTAAGAATAACCCCAGGCACTCAAAGTGCCTCCAACTGCTACCTGCCATCACAGTCAGGTTATTGCTCATTTACCCAGAGCCACAGGCAAGTGAGGTATTTGCTCCTCTTCCTCAGCTCAGGCTGTTTTTGCTATGGGTCACACTTTCAAGCTCCTGATGGCAGTGGAAAGATGCCCATAATAAAGTAACAGTGACAAGAACAATAGAAATGCTACTTCCCCTTTGGAGAAACTAGGAGGAGAGAACAGAGTTTTAAACCTCACCAGGATTGATCATTATTGACTTTTCTGAGCTAATGAATAAGGAGAAAGAATTAAATCTATTGTAACTCAGATAGCTTTTACCTGGCAACTGAGAACCTCTAGGACATACAGACAAACAGGCCACATATCTGTGAACTGAAGCAGTATATTGTAAGGGCCTCATCTCAGCATACTGTAGTTAATAACACTCCTACTGATTTCAGAAAAAAACAACAAAAAAACCCAATTTAGGGACTTTTTCCTTCTACTCCCACTCCTATTCTCCACCTCCCACTCCTGGCATATTATAAGAAAAATCTCAGACACATGATGGAACAGTTGATTTTTTTTCTATGACCCACTCAATCAGAAATAAAAGAAGTGCCACTGCTAAAGCACCACAGTGTATAAGCAGCAGAATAAGCCTGAGTGTCTTTATCACAGTTGAGGGAGACACTATAAAAGAGCCTGTATAATTCTTGTCATGTTGTAGATGCTACACAAAATTCTGCACCAAAAATTTATTTTGTTGGATTTTGAGGGAAGAGGATAATAAAAAAGGATAGAAAAAGCAGTCAGGAAGTGAATTATCACTTTCATGAAAAATGTAGACTATAAATGTATCCTATCAAGCAGACAAAGTTAAGCCATCTTTCTGTCACCTTCTCACAACAAATTATGCAATAGAAAAAGAACATAAAAACTGTTTTGTAGACAACTATGCAGAAATATTAAATAATTCACTAGATTCCTTCAGAAGACCAGCACATGATGGCAAAAGAGCAATACCTTTGCCTTTAACCTGTGTGACTGGAAAGAAAAATATAATACACTAAATCAGATATAACTGTGTTTACTTTTAAATAGGAAATGAGGAACAATAATAAGAATCACTTTAGTAGCTCTCAAATATTTTGAACATAGTTTATTACTTTACTTATGTTAAAAGGTATCTGTACCACTAGCGTTTCTCTAAATCAAATTTAAATCCTCACTGAATTTGAAAAAAACTGAAGAAGATAAAATGTCTTGGTCAGTCTCAGTCCACATACTTGAGAATTAATTGCCATTCTCCTGCTCTTATTTAATAGTGTAGCTCTAAATCATGGAAATTACATGGGAAAAAACCCCATCTATTTAATTTATTATTTAAAAAAATTGCGTACATGCTGAGGATTTAATAGAACTTCAGTACAAGAGAAATAAGTGCTAGGAAGTGATACAAAACTGTCATAATTTCAGGAATTTCAGTTTGCCACTGATGACTACTGAAGAAATGAGTCAATGATTGCTTAATGAATTCCTGCTTTTCTATTCAGGCCAAGCCGTTTGATTTACTGGTTTGTTTCTCTTCCAACTATGTAACTTTGCTGTATAGGCAGAAACTCTTCAAGTCAGAGATCATCCTACTTGTGAAACACTGGATGTGTGTTTGCACAGGTCCCACGACAAATCTCAATCCCTTCAGTTCCACCTAGAGGCACGAGCGCACAACAGCATCAGGAATTACCCAGCACGGACGGATGGACTTGCGCGAGGTGCGGGAAAAAACGAAACCAGTAAACCAGGAAAATACTGCTTTATGGATTTGTGTCTTGTTGTCTTATTCTCAGACCCAGCTGAAGTTTTCCTCGTGTTAAAAACATTCGCAAGTCTGTTTCTGAGTAGATCCTGTCGTGGTGGAAGCATCAGAGCTTACCTGCAGGTGCTCTGCTCTCATTACCCGGTCACTCAGCCATGTGGTGTCTGTAGGAAGTGGCCAAACTAGCTCAGGATGGGACATATCCAAGCTCATCCAGGTACATACCCGAGCAGAGAGGAAATCAGTATAAACACGATTTCCTGACGTCAGTTTGGTCAGTCTGAAAGGTCCATTTGTCACAGGAAGCAAGGACAAGTATGTTAAAAAGTCTGCTAAAATACACCTTCAGACTGAAGGCGGAAGGTGTCTTTTCTTCTATATCTACAGAGAACCCTGGATTCCTTGATTAAGCTACTGGAAAGGGAAATGTTAAAAAGATAAAGCATTTCTGTGACTTTTATGCCTGTGAAAAACACTGATTTTATTTCATGACTCCTGGTTTTCCTGAGTGTTAATATCCAGACATACCATGGCCACTATAATACTCTTTTGAATGTTGTCTTAATTATATACAATTAAGTTATGACCTGCCAAATGTAATTGGAAATGAATACTCAAACTACACACTGCTGAAGTTCACATATACATTGATTACACTTCAGATATACTCAGCACAGAGTTTACAGGTCACACTCCCATCTGATCTGGCCTGGTCTTACTTGGCAGATTTCAAGTTACCCTTTATTACAGCAGATGAGAATGCTCCTCCCTATCTAGTAAAACTCATTAAGCCAAGCATTATTACTGAAGACTAGTCAATAAATGCAAAACAGAGCAATTCCTGCATAAACCCACGTCACTTACATTTGTAGTATTTCCTATCTCTTTTATTAGGCTTTTAATAGTCTTTTATTAGTCTTCTGTAGAGTTAATTTCTGTTGAAAGCAGGACAAGTTTCAATACTTTAAATACTCAACTCTTCACATTTCAGTGTTTGTACTCTCAGCAGAAGTAAAACAGGTGTTCCAGAAGCTTCTCATGCAAGGTTTCTCCCAGAGAAAATTTTTCACTTAAATCTGCTCAGGTGAATAATCTTTTGGATCAGATAAAAACTTTCCATATCTTCAGGTTGAACTGGAGAAACTTTAAGAATTAACTAGTGTGTCTATTTACTCTTTTAAAAGTCAATTTATGACCACTAAATCCAAGGTTATTTCATGCAGGTAGCTGTTTTGCAAACAGTGTGTTTATTGCTTGCCAAAACCAACTTTTGAAATGGCAACATGTAGAATTTAGTTCATGAATATAAAAATTTCTATCAGCTCTGAAGTGTTGAAATAAAGAGGTCCCACCATTTGTGCAGCACAGTTCTAAGACATATTTATCTCCCTACTAACTTTAAAATAGCCTCATCGAAGGTCAAATCTGACATTTGTATTTAAGAAGCATATCTAATTCTATTTCATTAGAAGATGCTTTACCAGCTTTTTCCAAATCAATTTTGACTCAGATAGATTACCATTTAATTCTTTGTCCTCCTCCACATCATTAAAGTGCAATATTGAATCCATGTGCCCTACTTTTGTCACTCATGCTCAAGAACATGAATTCAGATTGAAAGTGGTGTGAAGAAAGGGTTACTAGATTTTCTCTGCCCAGAGTATCCATTCTGAAAGAGAAGTTTAAATAACACTAATTTGGTAAATCTTGCAAAAGAAAGACTGAGAGATATTTGAGAACAGCAGGTATATAGAAAAGAGTGGTCTATCCTGGATAACACTGGCACATGGACAAGTCACAGTCTAACAGGTTTTGTGATAGAGCTTTTATAACCAAATCTTATGATGTGATTGCCTGCCAAAGCTGATTGCAGTGATCCAGGAGGCCCTGTCTGATCCTGCCACAGTGAGAAAACACCATGATAGTTTTGCAATTAGACTCTTGTGGTACTTTGAATTTCCACTCTCTCTTGCATTATTTTGTAAAGACAACTGTAGAACACGTTAATTATCCTCTCAGTTTAATTTCTTGAAATATGAAAAATACTAATTAATGAACCACATACAAAGGAAACTTGTTAGCAACTTACTGCAGTAAAACAAATATTAAGTGGTTCAAATAGGCATCTGTATTTCTGAAGAAAAGTTAACTGAAAGTAAACTGGGTTATGCTGTTGCATATGAACTCTAAAATCCAAATCAGTCTGTCTTGAAGTTTCACCTTAACATGGCTAAGGTGAAAAGTTATTATATTCACTGCAAACATTTCATGTAATAAATAAATTAAGTTTTAAGAGTGGTGAAATTTCATACATTTCAAATTAAATTTAGGAAGAAATATTGTACAATTTAAAAATAATTTATCATAGGGAAAGTCCACTATTAAAAATACTCAGAACATCTGGATTCAAAATTATTTCACTGGCAACCTTGCAACAGAAATATATATTGTGTAATTTAATGTTAGGAATGTTCTAACACCTGAAGGTGTAGGGCATGCATATTTGCATAAAAGTGTATGAAGAAAATAAAAAAAGTGAAAGTTGAATATTTGTCCCAGTGAAAAAAATGTCTTTGGCTTCATTTTGGAGTCGGTGTATATTTAATTACAAGATATTGTATGCGCTTGTAAAATTCAAAGGGTGAGTGAACAGAAAGTGGCAACAAGGAAGCATAATACTGCCTGAGCAATTCTGTAGCAGAGAGTGCCAGAGGCAGTATTCTAAGTACCAGCACAGTCACCAGAGGAGATAGCCACACTACTGGACATTTTCACATAAGCTAGAAGAGACAAATTTTGAATTATTGCCTTTGGGTCATGAATTTTCAGTCATCGCACTGCATGTGGATTTGTACACATGGAGAGGTTTTGGGGGAAGGAGGCAGTATAAAGGTCTGCTGTTCAATTCAAAATGTTACAGCATGTGACACAAGCAGACAAATCTTGATTCTGCCTTTACTTGCCTGCTAGGTAGAGAAAAAAATGCTTTTGTGTTTGGAAATTGGTTTAAATGCTCCTAGGTAGTAATGGAGAAGGGGTGGTCTACATGGAGATATTATTTGACCTTCCCAGAATGCACATGTAATGCAGAGATCTTCTACAGTGTAGATGAAAGTCACCCACATGACAACTTACTGATGTTCAAATGAGTATTTCCTAAGTCAAGGGTTTTTAGTACTCTTGTAAACAGACTTAGAACTAAAATTAATAAGAAAAAAAAAAAGGAGAATTAAACTTTAGAGTAATCTAACTTTGCATTTCTCTGCTAACAATTTTCACTTTGGTAGTAACAGTCCAGCAGATAATGGTCTAATGACTACGGAGAGCTGAAAATTTTTCAGAGTAGCTCACATTAAAGGTTTCCATCCATTTCTTTCACCCTCCTGTTACAGAATAGATTTACATCTCATCTCTGTATCTGAGAGTTTGGCATTTGGGGAGCATGGCTGGGTGGGAATAGAATAAAATATTAGGAGAAAAATGATGCTATGACTACACAGCTATCTGATTTAATAATTCCTGCATTTATAAATGGTGAATATTCCTTGACTCAAAAATATGTATTGGGTACCTCAGATATTCCACCATTTATGAAAATAGTTATATTTATTTAACTCTACCCTTCTGAGTTGAAAATTATGCACTTTCTGCCTTTACGTTATAGGTCTACTCAAGATCTTGTAAGTTACAGTGACATTTCTGCAGTTGGTTCTCTTCCTGCAGTGCTCTCTCTCAACAACCAACTCCAAGCCCACAAGCACGATGAAGTATTTCACCTGGTCATTTTCAATTTCTATACTAACTTTCCATATGGTATAATAATAGGAAAAGACATTCCAGTATGACTGACAACCCCAAAAAGTCCTAGTTAGGAGAATATATTCAGCTATTGGAATCACTCCAAAAGCTAAAAACTGCAAGAAACTTTTGGCCAAATGTTTTCATTGTGGTGTCTTTTACTCACCATAACAAAAAAACAAAAAAACCCAAAAAAACCCCAAACAAACAAACAAACAGTAGCCTTACAAAAGGGAACAGTGTACTTTTTTAGGTATTTATATATTTCAAAGGGAGTGACATTCTGATTATATATATTGTTCATCAGCACGAAAGTCTGATAGACAAATAATACACTTTTCTCAGCTAATAAATGGACAGAGCTCACTGTGGCTTCAGGAATATTTAAGAATTCAAAAACTCTTTAAGTCCCTTTTAATAATAGGAAGCAGAGAATATTTGTTCTGACCAGCATGGCACTGATGTTTAGCACTGTCTGGTTGACATTAACAAATATTCAAACTAGATCAGAAACATAGTTCAACTCACAGCATTACAAAAGAAAGACAATGAATAAGTATCCATATTCTTGGATAGTGAGTGAATATAAGGAAGAAGTAAGCTAAAAAATTGCTACAGAAAAGTTAAGCAAATGAGAAAGATGTACTTTCCAAAGAAAAGGAAAATTGCATGCAGTTACTTGAATAACAGTCTTTGCTTGGATTTTTCTGATCCTTCCTTGAATGTATGAGCAAAGAGACAAGAATTATTATTTTCATACTCTATTAGAAAATACGGGGGCACAACCGTTGTATATTTCTAATGAATGAACCAGATTTAGTCTGTTCATGTACAATACAGGGGAAAGAAGTGGCCTATGGCAATGTTCATTATATATATGTCTAGCTATATTTTTTTATAGGTTATGAATTTCAGTCAAACTGTGAAATTCAATTACAAAAATTGCTAGAGTATTGCAGGCTAAAATATATGTCTAGAGAAATGAGCAGATCTGAGTGTATTTTATAGCAGAGAGATAACATAATTTTCTTGAAATTATACTGGAAGATTTAAGAAATGCAACATGAATTGAAATATCAAGAAAAAAATATTGCTTACAGGAACTTTTGCTGGTCAGAAAAAGCAGAAGTATATTTAGTACTAGCAATAGACTTTAACAGATTACTTCTTACAGAACTGCTGACTCAAGAAGTTTTCTATGTTTTCCTGCCTGAAAGTCCCTCTCTATAAAACCTCATCTCTCCAATTCCACCTAAAGGTTACTTTAGAGATTTTTTTGAATGTCCACAGTATGAACATAGAAATAAACTGCAATATTAAAGCAACTTTTTTTTAACCTCCATATTTCCCTCTGAAGTCACTGTTGATACACTGGAAAATATTTGCTCAACATTTCCACTGATTTTATGCAGAAGACAGAGAAAAATATTATGGTATAATAAATTTCTATCTTTTGGGTCCTAATTCCTATCAACTTTCTATAAACTGCTTCCATTTCTGCTGCTCTGGATCAAAGACTAAAGGAAGGCAGGGAATTTTATTGTCCACATGCAGCACCTGCAGTCAGATTCCTCCTCTGGCAAGTCTCACTCCTGCATTTAAACACTGACCAGGACCACTGATGTTCTGACTGGGAGATCTCACTTCAAAACACCACAAAAAACCCCAAGCTGACAGATACCAAATGCCCAATGTGAGTGCACAGCGTGTGCACCTATAAGCTGTACTTAGCAAGGTAAGAGTTGCTATTCTTTCAGTGTTAAATATAGAATGAAATTAATTTCTCAAAATGTGTACCTAACATTAATCACATATCATAGTCTCAATCTTATGTCATAAGCATGTATAGCTAAGAAATTACTATGGCCCCAAAAACTGTATTTATTTTTATTTTAGTCTAAGGAGTATTCCTTTGCCATGATACAGCAGTGATTTTTCTCAGAAAAAAATGGCTCCTGAAATGATTTTATTTTACAGAATCAGAGAAAACTATCCTGTGTTGAGCTGTTTCTATCACAACTAGGCAGCTACCAGTATCCAAACCAGGGGCTGAGGTAGTGTAGATACATTGACTTCACACTGCAGTACACTGCAGTCACTAGGTGTAGAAAAAGTTTATAATTATTATTTTTCCCTTTGCATCTAGATGTCTTTGAAGATAGCTGGCATCTGTAGTGATGCTTGAAATATTGTGGTCAATGTTACAGATCACTGGATGGGAAAATCAAGGACACTAGAAATAGCAAAATGTGGGATGCCTCTTGGTAAGTGTTATTTTGCAGTTCATCACAAGTCCAACACTGAAATGTTGCCATTAGTCACATATACTTGTTGCTGTTTTTACGCACACAAGTAAGGCTTAAAACTAAAAAAACACACATCTTCCAAACTAAACAACAACACTATAATCATATAGGTTTTAGTATTTTCCCCTCTCAAAGGCAGGGTTTTCCTCCTTACTTTCAAAACCATACAGAATAACAGAAAACAACACAATATATAAACAAAAAAATTTCCTCTAGAAGTTTGCACCTCTCTGTACACATATGGGAGGATCTGGAAGGTTTGAGGATATATGATGGAAGACTTAATACATTTTTTAAAAACTTCTTGTTTAATTTGTAACAAAGCATATCAAGATTTCTAATCCCACGTTGAAGACAACTTCAATTATGCAAGCTTAGATATGATCTTGAGCATTGCCCTCCTGTAGATTTCAGATAAGGATATGTGTTTAATCCTTCCTAATCCATTACTTTGGTGAGAGAGAAACTGTGAAATGGGAAAGTCACATATGTGAATTACTTCTTAGTGAACTAAAACATCAGAATCTCTTTGAGTTTCATCTGATTTTTAGAAGGCACTAAATGACTAGCAGGAAAATGCCTGATTTGTATCAGATTTGGACTGATTCTAGCCCAGGGAAACTGTTGCTGTTGGGTAGGTGTTAAAGAGCCATGTGTTTAAATAACATGGTAATCATGGCATTGAAAATAAAATTTACAAACCTGAGAGTTGAGTGTTTAAGTTTAATAGCGAATAGGGAGAGTTAGGTGCTTGAGGACAGTATTTGCAGCAGCTTTGAATAAAACACAGATAAATGAATCAATAGAAACCTGCAAAGTGAGATGTTAAGACTTCCACTCGGTTAATGCCTACAGGGATTTATACCTGAAACCACCTTCCATTCACAGATAACATTGTCATATAGATAAGTGGATGATTCCCTTTTAAATAAAGCTACCAGAAAGATAGAAGCAGCTTTGTCCCAGACACCTTTTACCTCAAAGAGGGGACACTGGGATCCTCATCAGACAGAAGGAGTTCACAAGCACCTTATCTCTGGGTGTGGAAATTCTAGATTGAAGATCACTCTTTTTACAACATGTTGCATTGTGCTGCAGTCTGCATATATATAATATATAAATATATAATTCATAGGGCCAGAAAATGACAAATAGGCAGGACATACTAACCAAATGATGATGCCTCTTTGGAAAGTTTGGGAATCCTGCTTCAGGGACTTCTTTTATATTTGACACTACAGAACCCCTGAGAGTTCACATGGACTCAGAAGTTGTGGGTTCAATGTCCACCTCTGAATTCTTACTGTTTCACCACTGTTGAAGTTAAACAAGCACATCTGGGCTTCAGATTTCTCATTTGTAAAGTGGCAATTAATTTCCTTTTTAAAATGGCACTGACAAGGTCTAGCATATCAGTATCATCTTAGCAGCAGCAGCAGTACTTTTACCAACAGAGACCTCTTACACCTGGGGAGAGTGAATTAAAGAAAATGTGCAGCTTCAGTACATGAGGAATAATCTTATGGTGTGCAGCTCTGGTGAACCTTTACCAGTTCTGGCAGTTCTCTCCAATGGGAAAAATTATTGATTGGCAGAAAGGACACAACTGGACTTTCAGCTCTCTGACTGAGGTTTTACCATGAGAACTGGCTGTTTATTTTTAGTCATAAACCCATCCAAAGTTAAATGAAAGTCACTGATAGAAAATATGACACTTCATAGTACCATTCTGATGCAGACTCTTTTCAGAAAAGTGCTGTATTTCTTTCGCCCTTATTTGGGCAAAGGGTTTCAGTGAATTAAATTCTCTATTAAATTCATCTATGTATTGATGAATTTAAGTTTTGTTCAAGGGCTCCTAGATGTCTTGCCTGGAGTTTTATGGAGGAAGAAAGTGTACAATTAAAACAGAAAATGAAGACTTTGGTAGTCAGATGGTCAGTAAGACTACTACAAATATTTTTTTCCTGTAAAACATATCTCAGTTATAATAAAATCCAAAATTAATCTATTTATAACGTGGGTCTACTCATGTCTGCTTAAACTACCAAACTTTTCGGTGGCATCATTGTTCTCTGTTCTTACCTGAGCAATGCTTTTTAAGATAAAAGTACACTTGGTGTTAAATCTATCTATTTTCTTTCTTTTAAAATTTAGCTACAGTTGTACTGTAGCCTGTAACAACCTACTGAAGTTTTCTTTCAGCAGATAAATGAACTTTCAGTTCAACAAAGCAGGAGCTTAAATTTAGGTAGACAATCAGTGCCAATAATTTGACAGACAAGCTCATTTAATGTGCAGATATCAATCTAAACTCACACAGATTGAAGATAATAAACCTGCTTACATAACTAATTGGAATGAGTGCTATATAGCATTTTGCTGCATTATGGTTTTGGTTTACATTTTTTCACTAAAAATTAGCAGTAGAGACTAGTCTGCTGTTCTCATAGTTTATGGAAAAAAATTGCAAATGTCATTGACATAGTATTTGTAAAAAATTCTAATATTTGCACCCAGTTGGAGAGCAAGCTGAAAACACAAGGAACATTATCTGCAGGACTAAAAAATTACTTTTTGTGTCACTATCCCAAAAGATTGAGGAAAAAAGTACATAGGCTAAAATAAAAATAACTTTAGATAGATATTTCTAAGTTACCTGATTGTATGCACAAGAGAAAAATAAGTAAATATTGAATTATTTCTTAACCAGAACTTTTTTTTTCTCTGGAAAGAAATATGATCCTTATGTTATTCATTGCCTTTTTACCACTCAAGTAATTGCTTGGGAGTTTCCACACGTTTCACTGATTACATTATTGTAAAGGGCAAAATATCCCTTAGACTAAAATTTCATTATTTTTACACATCCTTCTGGAAAGAATGCATAAAGTGTAATAAAAATGTGATTTAAAGATGATCAGAATTTATGTCCTGTATAGCACACTGAAGAAGAGACTAAACGATGAGGTTTAAGTGAGAACTGAGAGCAAGCAAAAACCAAACTTGATAGCAATTATTCAGTGCATGGTACAGAAAACCAGTTCTGGAATATTTATAAGACACAATTAATGAAAGGCTTCTGGTAATGCTTAATTGTTAATTAGTTTTCTTGCTATGAAGTCCTGTTTGCTGACACAGGTAATCCCTGCAACCAGGATGTTTGCACCTAAATGAATTCTACTTGTAGGTATGAGTGCTGTCTTGTTAAATAAATTTCAGTTCATGTGACAAAATAGTGGTGCCATATGAGTGGGTAGGGGAAAGGGGAGTGTGATGTCAGCCATTCAGTTATAGCTTCTATGTTTTAGAGTACATCACACACTTCAATTAAGAAAGGTTAACAAGGTTATTTCTCAGCTTTTGGCCCTTAGGAACTGATTTGAGAGGCAATCACAATCATTGAGACACCACTGGTATTAAAAAATCATTGAAAGTCTGCATTCTTTATTTCTGTCACTATGCAGATTCAGACTAGATTTTCTGCTTCACAAAAGTCAGATCATCTCATTATTTAAAAAATATGGCAGAGGAACCATATAGCCAGAAGTGAATCTTTGCTTGTGTAAAGTCATAGATGGTACATTGTGACAGGAAATAAAATCTGAAAAACACCTAAAACCACACAAAATGTGGTGTTGCAGTTAAAAAAAAAAAAAAAAAAAAAAAAAAAAAAAAAAGAAAAGAAAATTGAAGTGTTGTCACATATATGAAATCCTAGGCTTGTTGTCACCCCAGTAATATAGAATATAGGATCTACACTAATTTTAAACACATACCAGAAAGTTTCTTCAATATCAATTATGGCTTTCAAAAAGTTATGGAAGATTATGGTAAATATCAGACCATTTCATTTAACAGCTGTTATAATGAGAATGTATTGACTGTGCACCATTTAACCATTGTAATCTCTGCTTGTTAACTGTGGTAACATGAAGGCTGACCATATTTTAAAGTTTTTTCACTTCATAAATAGGTTCGTAAAGAGGCCAGAAAATGCTTCAAAAATGGTATTGGGAACATAATCAACATTGTAGGATCACAAATATACATTTCTTAGTATCTTACACAAGTGTGGAGAGAAGGTAAAGCATTATTTTACTACATCCTGATTCTCACTACAAACTATGTTTTTAAAATTAGACATTATGGTTCAGAGCATGTCTTATTCCCGATGAGGACTCATTTCTCCTTTTATTTTATTCAAAAATGTCTATCAAATTGATTTAATATTTCCAATATTAACTTTATTGAATGCATCACCTGTTGTCTGACAAGAAACAGCTATTTTGTATGTTGCCTTTGGAGGACATTTCCTTCATAAAGTTACTGGTTGTCACTATGTCCTTAACAATGAATTTACAAAGTTGGAAAATGTCTGTCTCTAAAACCTAAAGATGTGACAGATTAATTTACTTCTGAACCTCCTTCCCTCCTTCTGTACCCAGTTTTGTGAGTTCGATGTCAATAGCATATATTCAATGTTTTAAATTATACTTATTATTTTTACACAGCCTTATGAAATCATTATTTGTAGTCTGATGGTCAGGGCTATCTCCTGGAAAGAAAAAGCTGTGAGAACCTCTAGTACTCCACAACGATTTTGATTGTGGGTTATCTTACAAAAGACCATCCTTATCTCTTTATTAAGTACATGTTTACCCCAAGGATATAATTCAAAAATCCATATGCTGAGGTAGAAATTGATATATAGTGCAGAATTCAGTCTGGTATTGAAATTTCTAAACATAAGTACATATAGGTTTGTAAAATTTTTAAGTTTGCATTAGTCGAAGGACATCTTGTCAGTACAGTCTATAGAGCCTAGAGGATAGTTTACCTGTAGATGGTACCCCATGACAGTGGCACTTGCAGCTATACACATCTGAGTGTTTCTATTTTCCCAATTGTGTAGTTAATTCTGCTGTTAGCAATTGATTACATTTCCTACACACAGTGCTACTAGAGAAGTCTTCTGGTGTCTGTGCCTTCCCCTGCTTTGAAAGGCATATTTTCTTTTATCTTCTGTACATATATCCTGAAATTGTTCTACATGCCTTGAGGTATTAAGGTATCTAAATTGAGCATTTAATATTAACCCTTAAGGCCTATTCAAACACATTAACACATATCCAGAAAATATCTACTTTAGACAAAACTAAACAAAAAGAAATCCAGAAGAGAAATTATTATAAACATCAGCCTTAAAGTTGACTACTGATGACCCATACTTCAAAATCAAATACAAATAATATCAAAAATTTATTCACTTCCCAGAACATTGACCTGGATTTTCCTTGGTTTTGTGATATATATTTTCTTAGAAACAATTGGATTAATCGAAGTAAACTGAAAATGCAAAGGTCTAGTCAAACCAAAAGGAACATTAGTTGTATAGGTTATAAAATGACATTTGGATAATAGTTTGAGCTGGCAGTGGCACGGAGAGGTTGTAACAGAAGCGTGTCTCTAAAATAAAATGCCCAGTATCTATAGAAACTCCATACACAAAAGAATGCATCAGTAAATGCCTTCCTACTTCACTCCCAGTTCTCCCTGGTTGTTCCCCACAATTGTCTGAACAAGCAACTTCCAGAGATTAAGATGGTTTTAGTCTGGGATTTCATCTTGTATCATCATTCTTAGATAGCTATGCACCTACACACTAGTCTTGCACAGTTCCTTAAAATGACATGCAAGAGATGTTTCTATCTTTGCAGGAAGGTGAGAATGAAGCCAAGAGCATGTGGGTCCTTTCACAAGTGCTAGACACATTCTACACTAAAGAAAGATGGGTAATTCTAGTGGCTAGGTCACAAGGCTGTGGACCTAAGAGCACCTTGGTCTCTAATTTTGGCTGAAACACTGACTCACTATGATATTTAGAAATCAATATATTTCCTTGACTGTGATGAAAATTTTTCTGTCTACTAGAAAAACATCAGAGGAAAAGAATGTTGTGTCTAATCAGATTTTTCTTGTGTAAATCAATTACAAAAATACGAGAACAATATAGCCTCCTTCAGATGAAAACACAAAAATAAAACATATTCTAGCAGTCAGCTGTAGAGGCAAAGTAAGAAAGGAAAGATAGATTGATGATAGATAGATGATAGACAAAGGGACAGACGGATAGACAAAGAGAGAAAACTAGGTGGTTTTGTAAATTTAGCACTGCTTTTCTCTTGCATTTGCAACAAAGAAGAAGCAATATACAAGAGGTGTTTGTTATCTAATTTAAGATCAGTATATGTTCTTCAATACAAATTACATTGACAGCATGTAGAACCTGACATCAGATAAATATACACTGCAGTACACAGAGCATGCTTTGCTGTATAATAAAATAAAGAAATGGATGTTTAACATTTTTAATTGTACTTCTTGAGGAGGTGGTGGTAAATATTTTTACATGCTTTATTCCTCAAAGATTTTAATTGCTGTGTGTACATGAAATGAAGAATTATGTATGTAAGCACACATACAACTTGTGTACCTAAAACATCACGTTTGACTGTCAACTTACAGGGAAAAACGGGGAGGGAAGGGAAGAATGGGCTGAAGATGTGATGTGCATAGAAAGAGATACTGTCAACTTTCTCCTGTACATGCTATAACTTTTAGAGTCTAAACTGCTTGAAAAGAGATTAGACTGCTTCCTGAAAGCTGCTGACTCTTGCTCTCTTTTAAAAATTTCTGTAGTAGCTGCAGGGCCCTATATTGGCTAAATGCAATGGGAATGTTTGAATGAATTATTTTTTGTTGTATTTTTTGTTTGTGTTATTATCTCATATTTTATATGTTAAGCTATGTATAAGCTATTTTGATCTATTGAAACCATAGCTTATTTTTGTGAATAACCATTAAAACTGAGCAGGTATCAAAGAAGTACACACTGACATTTAAATAAGAAATTTAATAGCTCCATATTTCAGTCAAAATTGCAATTGTGACTTAGTATAAACCTAAAGGATTTAGTTTTAAGTCTGTTCAAAATAAAGTACTCTTTACAGGCTAAGAATACAAATATGTCAGATTCATTATAAGCAGTGATCTTATTTTTCTAGCTCTCTATTGCTCTACATGTCAGTACATGCAATCCCATAATTATTCATGTTGATTGAATGACTCCTGGATTTGTGCCAATACCTGAGCTGTGATTCTGGTTCTATTTTCCAAATCTGGTTTTAAGCCTGGGTCTTCTAAGGATCTATTGGTCAACTTGACATCAGGATCATATTCATATTAAATCATGAACTGACAGTCACATGATGGCATTTTGATGCATGTTTTTAATATATGCAGAAATATTTTGCTTTGTTTCCATAGTTATGGGTAGACAGAACAGAAAAGACAACCACTAGAAATTGCATCATTAGGATAACATGAGCATCAAGAATTATAACTATAGCCTGTGAAATTTAGAATTATATTATATACTCCATTACTTTGAATAATAGCACGACTGCAGAATGATATCCCTAGCACATGCACTGAATGTATATGTATATTACATTTAGTTAACTAGCTATACAAAAAATTCCTCTTACTCAACATTATCAGAGAAGATGATGATAACATTAAAAAACCATCACAACTACACCATGCTTTCAGCTAAAAATCTATTTAGCCATAATCTAGCAGCTATTCAACACAACAGTTTTGGGTTTTCTGTGAAATTGCTTTGCTTGGAGCTCTTCATCTAGCATATTACCTTCCATTTAAACTCGCTTAAATCCTGATAGACATTTGTATTATTCTCATTAAGGTCTGGCCACCCTGCATAGCTTAAGCTTAATAAAAGATCTCCTATTCAAATGAAGTGATAAGTTATACAAATATTGTCCCTGCAATCTTTAAGTAATTTAGAATTTTAAATGATAAATCCACAAACATTATTTTTATCCTTGTTTCTAGTAATTTCAGTTTTATGGCTAATTCAATTCATATCAGATATATTTCTTTAATCAAATGCCACATTTTATCAAATGCAACACTGCCCTTGAGTGTTTCTGTTTTAAAGGAATTAAACCAGCCTAGCTCATGGGAAAGGATGGCAAGTTGAGTTGCATCCTCACTAAGCAGAACTGGCTTGAATTAACTACAGTAAAAATATAGTATATGGTAAACCTCCTCAATGTATAATCTGCCATAAATTGTAAGATAAATATGAGTTGATACATACACACGTTATTCTTTCTCCATGCTGAGACAGAGTGCATGATGAAGCAGTCTTATTTCATGGCTTGATGTTCTTTTGATCTGTTTATCTGGTATATACTGAAAAACTGCTTATACAGGATGAGATTTTAAGTACCACAGGAAAAAAAAATGGAATGGAAGCATGGATAACTACGGGAGAATCAACAAAAGATATCGAGAAAATGGTAGATTTTATCTTAGATTTTGCAACAAGATGCAAGTGCATAGCTACTACTTTACTAATATTTCAATATTTCAATACTTTACTAGTATTTCAATGTATTTTTCTGAATATTGGGACACTTCAAAGACTGAAAGTCTTAAACTTGTCTTCTTTATCCACTCTGCGCTGAATTTCTCATCTAGATTCAAATTCTGAAAACATGACTCAAAAAATAACTCTACATTTTAATGACAATGGCCTCTGGAAATAAACTGTACAGAAATATAAATTTATATATATATTATTTTCAAAAGGGTTATTTTTCACCAAATATGCCTTTTTAAAATTTTTAGATTGAATACTGACCAGATCTTGTCATTGAGGACACACACATTGATTGACGTCATGACCAGGCACGTGAAGGTCTTTGCTTCCCTCTAGTGACTGGTCCAGGAAGAGATTTAACTGAATCTGCTCATCTTGCTCAACTTTGGCTCAGAGATTCAGCAAAAGGTTAATTACGTGTAAAGACACCTGAGAGGTCAGTGAGATGCTGATACAGCATTGGAGCGTGTATATTTGAGATAGTGATTGATAACATATGGCAAATTTACACTGGACATGTGTTTGACTGGTTTTGATGCAGTTTCACAGTTTTATCAGGAAGAGATGCAATTTCAATGTTGACAATTCAAGAAAAACTGCTGGAGTTGGAAAATGACCCCTAAGATGAATTTCAAAACACAATTTCAAATATTTATTTAAGGTCATTTTTGCCAAAAACCACTTGTAGTAAGACAGACCAGACTTCAAACATGATGTTTGATTTATCAGAGGGAATACTTATTAATTCAAGAGAATTAGAAGTACACATTTTGAAGTAAAGACAAGCAAACCTACACTCCTCAAGTGCTAAAAAATACATGGTATTATATTCTATTACATTCTCCTTATCATATTACTAAAACTAGCTATATTTACATGTTTTGTAGTTCTGTTTTGTTGGGTTTTTTTGGTGTTTTTTTTTGCATCAACTGCAAATAAATTTAAAAGAAACAAATAATATGATCTACTTACAAGAAATTTTATGCACATGACCTGTGCCCCTATTTTCAAAGGAATAGGTGCACAGCTCTTCTCACATGGATAAGCAAATATTCCCCAGATTATTCAACTTCTTTGGCGGCACAAGCAGATTTTCTTTTTACTTAAGGATGGTATAATACAAAGATCTTTAGTGCTTCTGCATTACTTCTGTTGGACAATCAGAGCTAAATTCTCCAAAACAGACAACAGTCATGAGATCATCAGAATGAATGAGGGGAAAAAAAAAAAAGAGAAATATTATAAAACTATTTCTATTTCAGAGATCTGCTTCATGGCAGGAGAACAATATTGGCTTTGAGAACAACTAGGGAACATTGTCACTCAGAATTCAGGAATTTGGAACTCTAACTCTACCAGGGTTTAATGAGTGAACTTGTACTTCAAGTTCAAGCATTAAATCCTGGTAGAGTTTCACCATGTTCTATTTTCCCCTAGCTGTAAACCAGGGAGGATGGTACGAAGCGCTATATTAAATTGTTTTTAAATTTGCAGGGGTAAAAACCTTTATGAGGTACATGACATAAATGAGAAAGGTTGCCAAACTTTTGCAGTTGAAATTGTGCTATTTTGTACTTTTGGAAGCTGTATTCTATTTGGTAAATATTGTTTTCTCCTATAAGTCAGTCCAAGGCCAGCCCCATGCTGGACTACCAGGTCCTGTCTGTTGCATTTCTTGGTGAAGTTTTATTAAGAAAAAAAAAAAAATTGCATTTCATTTGACTTAGTAGTATCCCTGAATTTTTCTGGAAACCTAGATACAAAACCAAATCATGACTGATTGTTTTCTGTAGTGAAGTTTATTCAAAATTCAATTATCTTTTGTCCTCATCATACACTAAAAATCTGTCAAAATTCCAATTATAATCTCTAAATTAGATTATGAAGATACAATCACTGGTTCTTTGTAGTTACATTCCAGAATTTAAATTGCTTGATATTACAAGAAACCACTATTTTTAGTTTGTGAAAATCTACATTTACGTAACAGCAATAAATAGCAATTGAGTTCTCAACAAATGGAGTTGATTAATCACCCAGAAAAAATGAAAAAGTGAACTTATTAGCAGGAATTAATTTGATTTTTTTTTTTTTTTGTTATAAGTCTCAGCACACCATGTAAGCTCTGTTCATGGTCGTGTAGGTGTTAGTGAAGAGCAGTGTTATAAAAAAAGTACTAAATTATAAATTCCTCCCATATATACTGATTCATTTTGTGTATGACTTAAGCAAAGAAAATTTTAGTCTCTTTTTCAACACAAAGAAACTCCATTTATATTGTACAATATTTCAGAATTAATTTGCTGCACTACAGTATAATCTTAGCAGTTTGTGAATTTTTAATTTTTACATTTAGGTCTTGCATGGCTCGCATGGTTCTCCACTTGATCTGATCTGATTCAAATCAGTCAAAGGCTTTTAGTTGTCTGCAAAGGAGTTTGGATCAGGTTTTTCATTCCATACTGTTTTAATGAAAAAGAACATGATTCTGGGAGGTCTTCCAAGTCTTTTTGCAGGACTATCAGGAATACAATGTGTAGTGTGCTATTACACAGGTTTCACTATGAAAGTTCTTCATGAAAATAGGCATTTCAGGAAGCATTTATCTTTTAAGTTCATTAATGAACATAAGCATAGAAACTAACATGGAAAGAGAATTTTCTGCCTTGAAAAAGGTGCCAGAAGTAAAGTCTGACTGTACAGCTGGACCAACAAGACTGACTGCAGTCAATGGAAGACTCAAAGCTTTATCTGGCATGTACTGCCAAACTATATTTACAGTCATTCAATTTCCTCAATAATTTTCTGGAGACAAAAGTAATATGAAGTATTACTGTGAAGCAATATAGAGTAAGGAGATGTAACTATTAATATTTTCAGAACAAAATTTTGACTTAGGGTATTCTAATGATTTGATGATTAGTTTGACACATTTTGACAAAAGCTATAAAGATGTCTTGAATGTATTTTCAAAAATTTGCAAGGCTAGAACAAAAAATACCCAACAAACCCCAAACCTTTAATGGTCCATTGTGCTAGTTTTAAAAATCAAAGTGGAAAGGAGAGAGACATAGCAGAGCAGTGTTCCCTGTCAATTTTATCACCGGGCAACAAAATGCATAAGTTGTTTGTTGGCATGCACACAAGCTTATAATGTAAAGCTGAGTTGCAGAAAATCACAACTAGCTGGTAGACTCTTGTTTATTTGTATTGAAGAATTCCCTTAATGGACTAGTTCTCCAGACTTGTATCCAGGGACAGTGGGAGAAAAATAATTATAAGCTGTAGGGCATAATTTAAAAAAAAGCAACTGTAAACTCCTTTTAACCCTCTTTAATGGAGGATGCTACAATATGTCTAGAGTGTAATCGTAAAGTTATATAAATGTATGCATTGTGTCATTTTGCATATATGGATATTCAAACTTTCATACAGCTTAAGGGTAGAAAATCTAAACCACTGCCCATGGAAACTTGCATAGCAATAGGAAAAAAAATAGAGCAGATGTACCAATTGTCTTAATCTAAAACTGAACCAGGTCAAAATTCTTGCAATATTAAAAATTTCAGCTAATTGCATTGTACCTCTTCCAACTGTACAGACAGCAGGCACAAACTATTATGAGCACACATATGGTCAAATAAAATGCTGTCATACTGCTATAACATCCTTCTGCAGCAACTGGCAAAGAGAGCTTCAGAATACTAAAACCCTTTCCTTACCAGTGCTGTGAGATGTCGTGTTGCACTGCATACAGATGTGCAGCACACCAGCAGCAACTGACTGTCCTGTGGAGAACACATGTGCCCACATTATGTCCAACACATTCTTAAAAGAACAAACACCAGCTGCACTATTTTGTTAATCAGTTGGTGACTGGAAATTCCTATGAGAGATATCACTTCCTCTCTTCCCAACACATCTACCCCACCTTCCATGCCCTCACTGCAAAGCTAAGGGTTGCATGTCACGGAGGTACTTCCCACATTCAGTACCGGGGCACTTACTTTTCCAGCCTCCTACTGTGTTTTGAATCCTGCACCCTAGTTAAAGATTCCAGGGGCTGGATCCTCTAAGACAAATAAGTGATTTTGTCAGGCCAAACTTTCACAGATGCTAGAGATCCATTGTGCTCCTTTTGACTGAGATAGAATTGTCTTCACAGTGGCCAATATGGGGTTATGTTTTGGATTTGTGCTGAACACAGGGCTGATAATATAGAGAAGTTTTTGTTATTGCTGGGCAGAGCTTACACAGAGCCAAGGCTTTTTCTGCTTTTCATGCTGCCATGCTGGTGAGGAGGCTGGAAGTGTTTGGGAGGCTGGGAGGAGACACAGCCAGGACAGGTGACCCAATTTTTGGTTCTGACTGTTTTTGCTGTCTCCCTATCCTTTCTTGTTTTCCTTTTCAGAAAGCTAGGAACAACAAAAGAAAAGCTTTCAAGATTTGTTTCATCTTAAAATCTTTAAAATCACTTCTGTGGGGTAGGAAAGTCAGTGCTAGTACCGGACCAACACCTTTTCCTTCTCTTTGTGGACTAAGACACTTGAACTAATGAATCACAAACCATTCCTGACAGTGGGGATTGTTTGTTCATGCTAGATAATGCAAAGAGAAAAGACCCAACTCTGAATTTTTTGGTTGGTTGGTTTAAGGAACATTCTCCTTAGAATGTTAAGTAAAAATATTTCAAGAATTTTCCTATGAAGTAGATGGAGATGCATTCAGTATCCTAACACTTTACTGAAGGCAACTTCTGAATACATTTTCTGAAATGAGTAGGTGAAGTTATCACTCATTTCTGAGTGGGAAAATTCACCACTTGCACACAACTGATGCCTTGTGTTGGGAATCTGGAATTATCAAAGGAAGCACCAAAAATCATAAAAAAGACTGATTTCAGTCACCACGGAGAGATGTGCTCTGTATTTTGGGATAATAAACTGAAATAAAATGTTGCATTATGGGACTGAGTTTAATACATGACATATTATTTTGTTCTTTAATTCTACTGTCTCAATATTGTACACACATTTGACTAGATACCTACAGACAGGGCACAAGGCTGCCAGCTTGATAAATGGGAGACCTTATAAAGCATAATCAGAGGCATGAATCACCAAATCTGCTAGAAAGAATGGATTAAAACTGCTTTTGCCAAAGTTAGGATGACCAAATTGTCACAGATACCAATGGCAGCAGAACAAGTTTCACGATCTGGTGTGATTAAACAGCTCAGAGATTCAGAACTTTCTTCAAGGATGGAAGTCAGAGAACTGTATTCATTGATCAATCTCCTAAAAAGCATGTCCAAAATCCACGTAGATAAAGTTTTCCTTGCTGCTGGAGAAGTATTAAACTGACAAGATCAGTGGAGGGAGTATCATTTGCCAAATGTGAACTTTCAATGCAGATAAAGGTGTGGGAAAAGTGGTTAAAAAGGTGGAAAAGCCCATTAGAGGTTGCTGCTGGCTGGATACCAACGACAAAAGCAAACACAGTATTCATCTAAAAACCATTTAATTTAAAACACCTGACTCATGAAAGACTATTGATTAGTTAAGCACCCTCAACTAAAGCAGACTACTTTTTGGTGGGTTCATTCCAAAATGCTTGCCAAGTCCTGGTTATGCAAAAATTATCCAGTTTGGAAGGACGTGAGTACACCACAGCTCTGTAGGATCTGCAATTTGAATTAGGCTATTAATCCATCAAATCCAGTTGCCTGCTGGTGAAGATAACTAATTCCTGAGACTTGGAAAAAGTAGAAAAATAAAAGAAAACCAAACCACCAAGAACCCAACATAATCATGAGCACCTAACCAACCTCTACATATTTTTAGTTTAGATTTATAAATGATAGAAACTGATTCAGCATTATAGAGATTTCAGAATTTAAAACTCACAATGTCAGAATACAAATTCTGAAATATTCCTGACCAAATACAATAGATATACAACTATAATATTTATAATATAAAATATAAATACTATAAATAATAA
>VWYP01003808.1:0-25954 GCA_013400435.1 Pycnonotus jocosus | reverse complement strand
TCTTTTTATCCCCTGAACTGAAACTGGTTGCATTTGGCTTGCAGCCCTGTTTGTATGGTGCAGATATATTAATGATTAATGATGTGCCAAGCGCTTCAGAGAAATTCAATTCAGACCCACAGATCTGTGTCAGTCCTCAAGAAACAAGAGCACTTTTTAAAACTGACCCACTAATTACCCAGGAAAAAATTCAGGTAGTAGAGCACACTTGACCTTATCCTCAGTGGCAGCAGCAGGTCTGATTCCAAGGAGCTCCTTTGACTTCTTCAGTTTTCCTGCCTCAAAACTTGAAAGGCCACACTCAGCTCCTGCTCCTCGGTAGTTTCCTAAATTTTCCAGCTGATATTTTGTACAGTGATGTGTCATTTCACGTTGTATCAATCACATTATACTATGTCACTCAGTATAGCATAAGGCAATATGATTGACACAATCTGAGATGACTTGTCACAACACAGCATGTCAGCTGGGACTTTTATATGTTTTGAATTTATGTACACACACACCGAGCCTTCAAGAGGGGGGTTGTGGAGAGAGAGGACACCCTCCCTTCCTTAAAAGTTTTCATAACACTTTTCATGGTGGTGACTGATAAGAATCTGTTAAATACACTGAAATTTCTCCTGTTATCTCTCTAGGCTGCCTCTAATAATAAACTACCAGAGCTTGAGTTTATTCCAAGCTCTATTTATAATGGACATCTTTACTCCTGACATGTACCATGCCCTGCTCCTAAGAACAACCTCGTTGTTAGGGAGTGGCACAACACAAAAACCCATTACAATTAACCACTTGTCCCCTGGTGGCATCTGAAGCTAATCCGGCTCCCAGACAATTCATTCGGAATAACCTCACAAAGCGATCCCTGAGCAGCAGTAATTGGCTAATTCTCCTCTGCTTATGGTTATGCTCATTATATTACAGACAACTCTAAATCAGGCTGTCATCAGTAGCTCTTGCTGACACCAAGGCAGCTCAGGAGGATGAGTTACCACACCCAGGACCACTTGTAGCCCATCTGCAGAGGAAAAGCTGCACCCAGGAGCACTGGGAAGGTGGGAAATCCTGAGCCATGTTCCACAGGGGTTTAGGGAACACAAACAGAACTGCAATGGAAGCTGTAGAAATTACAGGACTTTAATCCCTGGTGAAGCAGAGCAGCTTCTTAAAGAAATTTTAAGGAAAATAGGTTTACCATAAGAGCATGGTCTGGCTAGGAGCCCTGGATGGACACTGAGACTTGGATCATGATATTACATTTTCTGTGTTCTTAGAGCTTGGCTGTACAGACACCCACCAGCTAATCAGCATCACAAAAAAAAAAAAATAATAATTCAGACATGTTTTTGTCTACCAGCAGGTTTCATGTTATTCTGGCCATGCCTTGATTCTCCATTTAGTTCTAAACAAAGCTTGTGCTTCTCAGGAGAGTTTTGGAGCTAGAACTCACAAACAGCTGAAAGATCCCCTGTAATTATTGAAAAGGAGAGTACAGAAGAATTTAATGAGTGTGTTAAAGTAAACTGGCTCTTTCTTGGACTGCTGCCACTTTTTGCATCTGGGGAAATAACTTAAAGTGGCAACTGCACAGCCAGATGTTGCAAATCTATCATTTTAAGGGGAGGGGGCAGGGGGGAGAGTAGGGTTTGGGGGGATTGTGGCACAGTGTGGCGACACATAGAGATATTGGAGCATACTCTAAATATGTCAATTCAGCTACCAGGAATGGCACATCCTCTCCAAGATATCTCTTTCATCAGTCAAAAGTCGCAGCAAAAGCTCTGTGACTGACTTAGCATCTCCAGCACAGAGAGGAGACAATTGTGCCACGGCATATGGCATATCCTGACCTGAAGAGCAGCTGTAGGGAAGTCAGAAGTGCAGGTATCTGCAGATATGCCATCTCAGATTACATCTGAGCACTGCTGCCTGGCCAGAAATTCACTATCACATATTTGTTCTGAGGCTGCAGAACTAGGAAAATATCAATTACAGTAGATTCAGATTAAATTTGTCCATTTCCCCCCCCCCCCCCAAAAAAAAAAGAATCTTCAAAGACCAAATGCTTCTGTTTTCCCCAATATGTTCACCAGAGTTTTCTGCAACATGGCAGCTCAATTCATATTGCCCATAAGGTGAGATTTTTTTAAAAAATTCAACATACAAAGCTATTCAAAATCAGTCAGTAATTGTGAATAAAGAAATGCACTGTTCTGTCATCAGTATTTCTGCCAAGTACCACAATTCTTCCTGCTTCTTAACCTGCACTTAGAGATGAGGTAGAAGCTCAGTGACAAAGAAACAGCCCCGTGTTCCCTCAGTTCAAATAAACAAATTATTGCTAGAAGGTTCCTCATTCTTTGTGTCACCATAGGTTGACTTTTGGCACAGAAAATTTAGTATTCCTAATTATTGTCCACTATTGGACCCTGCCTTAACTCCTCCCCCCACTGGAATAAATAACTACCCCTGTCTGACCCTGGACCCTGCTTTTTGCCTTTTTGCCACTTTGCTTTTTGCCCCTTGTTGTTGCCTTTTCCCAGCTCGTTCCTCATACAGTGTGCAGCCTTCTTGTGAGTTATTTTTTGCATTATTAAAGTTCTGTTTCTGGACAATTGGATCAAGGCTGCCTCTCTCTATAAAGTCACCAAGAGCTGAGTCTTGAGGAAGCTTAAAGGGGTTCCATGGAAGCTTCACTAAGGTCAGTTAATGGATGATGAGGGAGGAGATGCTTCAAATGTCAGGGCTGAGATTCTTCTACAGGTTGTGGTGAGAACAGCAGTACAAGAAGCTGTCTCCCTGTAATTCATGAAGTGTATGGGGGGATGCAGAGATTCACTTGCAGCCCATGAGAAAAGATGCTCCTGCTGGAGTGAGTGGAGTTAAAAGCTGTAATCTAGTAGAAGACTCAAACAGAGAAAGAAGATCCTTGCTTCCAGAAAGAGAACCCTTGCTTCCAAACTAGAACAGCTCATCCTTAAAAGACAACACTCCATGAACTGATAACCCGTGCAAAACAATTGTGGGAAGGCTGTTTGCCCCTGGGAGGGACTCACAATGCAGCAGGTTGGGCAGGACTGCTACTTGTGAAAAATAAAACCACACTGGAAATGTTCACAGAGAACTGCCTGCCACGGGAAGGACCCCATGGCACAGCAGAAAAAAAATAAACTTCTTCTCCCTAAGCTAACTGAAGAAAGATTTTTAGAGGTAGCAAACTGACTGAAAACCCCATGTTTTTTCTCTCTGAGCTGTTAGTGGGAAAGAGGGGAAAAACCAGGGGTTCTAAAGGTGTATTTTAATTCTCATTACCCACATTTAATTCCATTAATAATTATTTATATACTGTTTAAATTTGAGCCTGTTTTGCCCTTTCTGATCCTTAAGCCCTTTAGTTTTTCTTTCCCCCTCCTCTGCTCAACTACAGCAGATGAGAATGGGTGAATGGTTTTTTGTGGGTGCTTGGCTTTAAACCAATGCCAAACCATGACACAGAGACCTCAGAAGCACAGACTGTAAAACAGAAGAACCCCAATCCTTGGTCAGTTATTGCCACAACTCTCAGAATGACCAGCTTAGCATATTTAGCATATCATAAAAGGCAGCTACAAAACAAACAAACAAACAAACCCAACCAAAACAAAACAACAAAAAACCCCACCAAAAAACAACCAACCAACAACAACAACAAAAAAACCACTAACAACAAATGAAATATATAGAACAATAAGGCTTTTTTTTTTCCTTGCTGAAGAATAATCAAAAGTACAAAGGCAGAGGGATCAGGTCTGAGAATTTCCCCAAATTTTCCCATAAACACAGCTCTAATCATCATCTTTTCAGTGAGGCAGCACTCATCACTGCTGCACTTGCCCTATCCCACTTCCTGGCTCAGATAGGCAAGAGGTTTTTTTTCCCTTTTTTTCCTGATAGTGAGCCATCTGAGCAAGGAAAACATTTAGCACACAAGTCATTTGCAGCATAGACACTTGACCATGAGATGGACATTGCACCTGCAAGGAAATGGTTTCCTCTTCTCCTTTTGCAGAGCCAAAGGTCTCAGTTTTACACAATCTTTGGGTGTTGCTTATTGCTGGGGACTGCTTCGTGTTTTAGGGAGAGAAGACTCATTTTCAATAGTTTGTCTGGACTGCAAAAACACAAGTGGGAAGGAAATAAAAGCAAAAACAACTGTAGATTGAGAATTGTACTGTGAACAGGACACAGTACAACAATTAGAGCTTTCTCCCCTCCAAGCTGTGGCAGGTACAAACCCACTCTCCCTTAGGCTGTGAACTCACAAGAAATTCTCCAGTTTACAAAATCATGTTTTTAAAGGCTGCATCAGTTTCCTGAGACAAGGCAGCACAAGGCGTGGGTTAGTGGAGAGGGACAGCAGGTTTGGGAACCTGAAAGATCTGTATCTCTAAACACACAACACCATTCAGTTTGCTTAGGTGCACATTGCATTTCTTTTGGTGGTTGAAGCAGTGCCCTGGCATTCAGTGATCTTTTGCAGCAGCACTTGTCTGAGATAACTTGTTTCCACATGGCTGTCACAGAGCTGGCCAGAGAATTCAGCAGGTTAAAAATAACCACGCAAATAAAACCCAAACCAGTGTTTGGGTTAAATGCAATCCAAACTGTTATCACTGCCAGGAAAATACTGCGTGGAGTCACTCACAGGGGCAGCACCTGAGCCAAATTTCCTCTGGAGCTCTCAGTCAGTATGATCTGAAGGTCTCATCATGAAGAGCCCTGAACACTCCCTTCCCCTCATATCATCTAAACTGAGAAGGCTTAATCCCCCTCAGAGTACATCTACAGTACAAAAAGATCCTTATTGCTGCACATAACCTGCATATAAATTCAGGCCAATACAATGACAGACATAACAGATCCCAATCTCAAAGTTTCTTCTGTATTTGTTGGGGTTTTTTTCATATTATCAGTGCCATTATTTTCACTTATTTCAACAGAGAATACAGCTGGAGCTGGCCTTTTCAAATACATCACCTAGCAGAGGCACAGAGCACAAAGCCCACTGGTTTCCAAGTTTCTGCATAAGCCCCCAAAATCACCTTATGAAGTGCATCAACCTACGGCAGGAATAATGTGCCTTGGTAGGTTTATCCAAGCCTTCTCCTGGGCTGAATGGCCAGCTGCTTATTAAGGGACACTGACATTCCTGATTGGAAAAACCCTGGAGCCAAAGAGCCTGTGGCAGAGCCAAGTCCAGATTCAACACGATGGTCATGTGAAACTTGATCTGAGCTCAGTGGGAGCCCCTTCCTTCATCCACAAGGATTTTGCAGCCTTTGAGTTTCTACTTTGCATTTCTCAGCAGAACAAAGCCCAGTTCTCCAAGCAAGCCTTTGGTCAACATAGTCAAGTTTCACACCAGTTTCTCATTAAAATATCACACAGAGCTTCTAATTTGATGCGACTTCAATGCTCGTGGTTATCTGAAACTGATCTGATGAGCATCAAAAGTGAATCAAAGCTCCATCAGCAGAGTATTTAGAAAAGCAGGAGTAACTCTGCAGTTTTTGCTTAAGCACTGACTCAATTTTAGTTGTTAACAGCCTCTTTCCAAGGGCTTGCTGGTTTAATTGCCAGCATCCCACTAGGTTTTAGCTGAACTTAACTGTGGCTTGTTATTATTTCCTTAAGTGAAGGTAATATCATCACAAGCTCTGCAACGGCCTCAGCAAAACCACGATTTGACCTTCCAGGAATATTTCTACTTCTCTGTATTAAAATGCTGACATCACTTCAAGGCCCTCTGTACAGTTTAATTATGTCTCCAGTCTGGCATAGATAATGAGTAAACATATTTTTATTGACGAGCTAGAATTATCACCACTATTTCATTTATATAATTTGATGGAGTAAGAGAACAGTAAATTCTCCCCCTGTAACTTTAATAAGAGATTTCTCTTGATGTTGCTCTGAAGGAAGAAAAAGGCTGCAGGAGCAGAGCCTGCATCACAGGCAGTTTTTGCTGCTGTGGAAAACTGACTTGAGTTAAGAAATTCAAAGGGAAACTGCCTGGAACGATTCTTAGCAAAATATTTCTTTTGATCAAAATATGCTGATTGAATGTGGGAACATTTCACAGTGATATCTATTTCAGCAAAGTTTTCAAAACTAAGACCTCTGAGGCCTGAGCTGTCATTGGGAAGGAAAAAAATCAAAAACCTGACTTCTTCCACAAAATTCCCTCCTGTGAAATACTCCAGAGCCGTTGCCTCTGTCCTAATGAAGAAAAACAAATACTTTCAAACATTAAAAATTGTTGTAAACATTGATATTCTCTGGCTGGTCACACACTGAAAGGCTGTTGCTGACTCTGCCTTGCCAGCTCCAGGTATCACAAAACTCGTGGAGTGAAAGTCAAGAACACACCATGATGTGAAGTCTGTATCTATAACATAAATTTTTGCAAGAAATTCTTTCTTTAAGATCAGATTTACACACAAGGGGAGTGGGATGGATGTAATGTTTTCTTTTATAAAATCTCAAATATTGTTATTCATTTCCTTTCCGATAACAAGCCAATCAAACAGGTGTGGTACAAAGAGCTTAACACTGAAGCAGCCACAGAAGGTGACTACTGATGCAGGAAGATCAGCTGTGAGGAGGTAAATGTGTAAAAACCACCAAAATGAGAAATCTAGCAAGTATTGCATCTTTTAGTTCACTTTTTACCAGTAATTTAAGCCTTTTTTTTTTTTTTTTAAGTGTCCAAGAGCTGATATAAAGGACCTTGAAAGGTTTTACATCGGAGGAAATGTTTGAACCATTAAAAAAAAAAAAGGTATTTACCCCATTTAAGACTTACAGTGAAATTTCTCTTTAAAAACTCTTCAAGGGAACTACTGAGGGAGGCTCTGCACCTATTTCTTGCCTCCTCTCACTGTCTCACTGCTTTAATTTCTTATCATGCCCTTCTTGGCCTCTAGCACCTCAGCAAGGAGCTCATCGATCCCCCGGCACTTTGCACTGACCTTTCCCACATCACTCCAGCTGTCTCTGGAGCTCAGCTCTCAGGCTTCACTGCTCCAGGTTTCCCTAAGCTACAATCACGGAGCATGAGCTCATCTGCCACGTTTCACAGCAAAACTACAAGTGTTATTAACACTGGAGCTTTAATCCATTATGGGTTTTGGAAAATCAGACTGTGGGGCACTCAGCAGCAAAATCAGCAAATACCAGAGATGATGGCGAACACCACCAGAGAACAGAGTTCCCAGAACTTTCAAAATATCCAAGGAAATTTCAAAACCTTTAAGGGAAGTTGTTTGCCTCATACTGCATCCAGTAAACCTGGATATTTTTCAGGCTGCTGGAGGCATGTTCCAGAGGCACACACTCTTCTTCCCCAGCAAAGCCATGCTGTTGACTGCAGGGGGAATAATCACAGGAACCCAACAGATCATAACTCCCATGATAGGGGCATGAAGTGGGGGGTGGAAGGGTGGGAGAAGCAATTTTCTTAGCTAACCTCCTCCCAGGCCTCTAAGGGCTTAATAAGATTATAACCAACCTCTTGAATTATATTCTGAAATAAACAGGTAGCCAGCACGGAGCACAAGGCTCAAGATTTATGGGCTAATAGCAGGTGACCTTCAAGAGAAAGGTTGCTGCAGGCTGTGCTCACTGAAGTCCTTTGCAAGAGCAGCCCCCAGCAATCAGTGCTAACCCTGAGGTGATGAAGGCGTGGAGCACATGCATCACTGGAAAAGCCATCCCTGCTTCCAGAGCAACCATAAATGAAAGAAATAGTGCCGTGAGGATTGAAACTAATGAAGTCTGGTGCCTTTTTTATTTGGTTCTTGTGGTTGATTGACTCCTGTGTCTAAGGCAGCGCAGGAGTCTGAAGGTTTTCTGGCAGCAGGGTGTTATGAGAGTCCTTCCTGTGTGGATTCTCCTGTGTTAAATAACTTGTGGACACACACTGAAACCATGCATCCAACAAATGCTCAATTAGTGTGACTCTTCCCTATCCAGCTTCTTGTTTTCCCCAGCACTGGGGAAACTTAGTTACTTCTGTATTTAAAATTCTTACTTCACACAGGATTGAGAATGGACAACAATGAAATAAGGGGGAGGCACATGCACAGATACACACAGAATGCAGATAACATTGATTTTCCTCCAAAGCTGAAAGGACAGCTGGCTACATGGAGCAATTTTATTCCCAGTGGCAGTGAGGGGATTCAGTGATGATGTTTTCTGAAAGTTCATCTTATAACCTCTAGTAAGTGATCAAGGGACATCACAGTCCCCCAGGACAGTTTGTGGAAATACCATGAGACAAAGGCAATGCATAAAAGTTTGTTTTGCTAATAAATCCGGGGGGTTGGTTGCCCACACAGAACTGAAAGACTTGTCCCAGGGCAGTCTCTACAGACCCAGTAAGGAGATGCTGAAATTTCATTACTGCACACGAAGCAAGAATCCATCTCAGCAAACAGGTTTAGATGAGGTCCACAAAGCAACTTCCCAACACCTTTAAAAGCACAAGCTCCTCCACATCAGTCCAATCAGAGTGGGCACAAAAGAAATGACAGGTCAGAGCAAAGAATTGTGATTTTCAATCCTGTGACAGAAACGCTGCTAATTTCCAGTCTTACCAACATGACAGATTTGACAAATACTCTTTACAAAAAGGAGAAAAAGAAATAATAATAATTAAAAAAAAAAACACTAAGGTGAGATACAGAGTAGAAAATCCTCTGCCAGACCAATTCTCTTGATATATCTGAGTAGTATAAATCAGAGGTAGCACCTAGTCCAGCAGAGATGGTTTTTTGTGCTGAACCACAAACCAGTTACTAACAGATTTTAGTAATCTAAATTACCAGATTTAGATTGTTCCAGCTCTGCTGGAACATGTTTCTTAGTCCCACTCTCCCTCCTCACCAAGTCAACTGCAGATCTATTGGTCTGGAAGACCACTACCAGAAATTTCCATCAACTTTTCCAAAAATATAAAAAGCTGAGTAACCAGTACCATCTTTTAAGAAATTATGTGCAAAACCAGAGGTTCAGCAACGGAAGTAACAGACATTGGTCGGGCAGGTGGCTGAATTTTCCTTAATCCCAAACCTGTACCACGAAGAAAGATGAAACACAGACCACTCTCTGTTGCAATTAATCCCAAAGGTTAATTTTGTTGCGGGCACATTGTAAACAAAGGGGATATTTATTTCAGAGCCCGAGTCACAACAGAGGGAAGGCAAAGGGAAGGCACTTTGCACTGTGGATTAAGAGAAGGCTGCAAGGCTGGCGAAGCCAGTGCTGACAGATTCCCTTATTAAAAAGTGTAGCTTTGAGGAAGGGCTGCCATTGATGGCTGTGATGCAGCCCAACTTCAGAAAAACCAGACACAATTGGCAGACTGTGCTGTGGCAGGGACAGTGGGGCTAAGGGGAGCTTCTAATTTGTCCAAAGTTGTATCTAATTCCACCGAACAAAGTTCGCAAAGAGAGATGAGCAGAATCCACAAATGATTGTTCATTCACCAGGCCCTGATGGAAAGATAGGCCAAGCACACAGCTTGGGCTTTGTAGGGTAACCTGAGCTTCTCCAATCAACTTTGGATAATTCTGCCTTGTGGGCATAACAGTTTTCCTTGTTTCTTCTTTAATAGGATTATTCCTTACAATATTAAAAAGATAACATCGATGTCTTTCAGTGTCCCCATAAACTGTTTCTAGGTATGTGAATGGATGCTTCAGGTGGGTTTTGTTGCTATTTCTGTTATATAGACTTATGAAAAGTAAAGATCTAAGGGGAGAGCATTTGTTCTGTGAATAAATTAAAAATCTCAAAAACTTCCTTTTAAAAGGGAGATATTCAGAACTGACACATTTAGAGGAAAAAAAAGAAGAAATTTATTATGCTGAGCATGACTATGAATCAGCCTCTGAATTCACTCCATTAATGGGAAAGTCTTGTCAAAACCAGGCAAGTAACAATCCAGCATTTACAGCTGGAGAAGGCTTTTAATTTAGAGCAATGGATGCTGGATCAGGCCCTCAAGTACACAGTTCTTAGTCAGGAAAGATAATTAATGCATGTTTAAAAAAAAAAAAAAAAACAAAAAACAAACTTCTCCAAATTAAAAGAGAAGACATAATATATCCTAATTTGATGGTATTTTCAGGAGACAAGAAGAAAGAAGGCCAACACCTTCTCCATTCCTTTAATTTCCAAGGAAGAAGAGAATTTATTATTTAGAAAAAGTATCACCTTGTCATATTATATTGTAATGTAGCAATGAGCTCGTTTCTGTGTTCATGCATTATTTTAAATGCAGCAGCCCTGAACAGAACATGGATATCTTAATGCAGCAAATTACACAACCAAAATCAGCATCCACTTTGAATCAAAATCTGAGTGAAACCAAATCAAAACTGAATGGTTCCCAGCCACACAACATTTCCATAAAATTAAGCGCTGGAAAATTAAAGAACTCGCCTCAAAAGCCTCTCTCAGCAGTGTTTTCATTTTCTAAAGTACTTTATTTGGGGAAGCTGATGCACTGCCCTTTGCTTCACTTCAGATCAAGCCATAGCAAGATGACCATTTAACATTGAATTTGTCTGCACCTGGATCTCATACATAGTGCCCTAACACAAACCTGGTCACTGAAAATTACTGCTCACTGCAAGGCAGAACAACTTTTGCCTAGAAATGTGTTTCAGATCCCAATGCTATTTATGGGTTTTCAGCAGCCCCAGCAGACCCCTGTGCTCTCCCTACATCAAACAGACCACAGACTGGATTCCTGGGATGTTATCCTCATAAGGATCACATAAAAGCATTTGCTTGATGCTACAATTTTGCTCAAAGGTGGTGCCCACATTTTTGAGGGTGGCTAGTAAATTCAGGTGCATCTCAGAATTTCATTACAATATCACATAACCAATCTCGTTTAAGGACCACCTATTAAACAACCTACAGTTTAAAATAGCCAAAATTATCACAAATTCAGTTTTGAGAGAGACAGACAGACAGAGAGGCATCTATCTAAAATAAATATCTTTAACATTTTTTCATAATTTTTAATTATCTGCTTTGCCAATAAACCTCAATTAAAGTAAGAGATCATTCCATCTCTAAATCAGATAGCAATAATCTTTTTATTAATCAGACCTCTAATAAAGGTTCCTCCTTCACATACCCACAAAATCTTGATGTCTGAGAGGCAAGGACAACCCTGTTCTTTCCTATGCCAAGAGAGAATTGTGTATGGTGGTGCTGGCTTGCTTTTTCTCCCCTCGAGTACTTAGGGTAAATGAGAATGTACATCTGCTTGTATTTTGTTTACATTTAATAAATACATGAATTTTCAAGCCAGGCAGGACCATTTATCTCCTAGATAATCATTTGACCTTCCCTCTAATCTAGAGCAAAGAAGCCACTTCAGGGATTTCTACAACTCAGAAAGACTTCATTTAAATATTCTATCTATCACACCTCTAGGGAAAATACTTCCACTGATGATTCATGTTTATTACTAAACATGTGCATCTCTTCTTTAGCCTAAATTTGTCTATTTTACACATCCAATTAGTAGACCTTGCCACACTGTTTTCTCCTGAATCAATGATTTTTGTTTTGGAAAACAACACCAAAAAGGCTGAGAAGTTCTCATGAACAGGTGTGTGCAAACTCCTAAATTCTCCTTTGATGTAGTTTAGACTTTGCATCATACCTGACACATCACAAACCAATGAACAAGCTGCTGAATTGCTTTTTCTGAGGAATAAATCAAAACATTTACATCGGTTGATGAAAAAAAAAAAAAATAAATAAAGGCAGGACTCAGAGTGTCACAGCACATCAAAAAGTGTCTTCACCATCCCACCAAAACCATGACAGCACCTTTCACAGGCTTGACTAAAAAAATTACTTCTCTTAACTGCAAATATAACCCAACCTTGTGTTTCCCTCTTTGAGACATTGCTGGTTTTGCTCTCTGAAGTGTCCAGCTGTCCAATTGTAATTGTTTGTTACAACTCAGCACAATTCTGATTGAGCTGGAGGCACATGCAGGCTCACTCCAGCTGATCACCTACAGTTCTGAGCACAATTCAGGTACAGCAAAAAGTGATTTGGGCACAAAATATCAAATGCCAGCCTTTTTAACAAAGCACAAACAAATGAAGAACAGCAAAGCACTGAAGGTTGTGCCCTCTAACTGCAGCCTGGATATAAAAATCCAAATTTTGCTGCTGTACCTGTGCACTTGGGAACTGCTGGAGTATTGAGTTTGTCTCATAAGGGGCTGCCAATATCTCTCCATCATTTACAGAGGCAGAGCCATTGGGTTCCACATGAAAATCCTTCTGGTAGAACCACACACTTTGGGGGTTTTCCCATGAAAAGAAGAAACATTTTTAGGTTGTGTCTTGCTCTAGCCAGTTTTCTGGAAAGCTTTTGCAGGCTGCTCAGAGTTTAGCAGCAAGGAGAGCAGACTGTGGAGCATCCCCTTTAATAAAAGGGGGGAAATGAGAGGTTAGGAAGTTGAGGTCTTTACTTTGGGTTAAATTGAATATCAAGTTGTATTTAAGAGCTTAGCCACAACCTGTCCATAGATAAATAAGACACAATTTCATTTCCTCTGCAGCTCTTTCCACAGCTCCCAAAATCTTCTCTTTCATGTCCTGTCCTGACACTGCCAGACAAAAGCCAAGCCCCCTATGGGAAGGGCTGAATCCCACACATCCACCCCACATTTTCTGGGAAGATACTGGTGAAAATGCTTTCATCTTTCTAACAGCTTCCATCATTAAATCCAATCACACTGTAAGATCTGAGAAACACTACACGATGGTTTTGTTATCCTAACTCACTTGTCCTTACCCTCATCAGGCTGGATAATAAAGAACATTGTCACATGCATTTTCTCTTTATACACATGCTTTAAGCAAGCTCATTTCAGGGTTTTCTACTTTTTTTTTCCCCCCCAGCAGCATAACTAAGGTTTATTTCAGCTTTAATTTCCAATACTGCTTGTTACTTGTTTAAAATGCCAACTTTTCATGAATTATATTGCCTTTGCATTTTTTTCAAAATATCTTTTTGCATCACAGCTGTTGGAAAACCTGATTGTTCTTTTAATTTCATGTTGTTAAACAGCCTTGACAAATAACCTTGATCCCATTTTCAGTGTTGGCAAATGTTTCTGATCATAGTCACAAGCTGTATAATGCTGTTTGAGGAATTTTGCTGTATTATTATAACATATCTGACATGCAGGGTCATGTCACAGTGATCTTTCAGATACTTAAACTCCATGGGATATGGATATCAAGAGAGAAGCCTTCAATCTGATCCTGAATTCAGCACATTAGGAAAACAGCCCAGGAGTAACAGGCAAAATAAATATGTATGTGGGAAAAGACAGGATGCTGCGTTAGGGGGAATTAGAATTGGTGTTTGGTTTCTTTTTTTTTTTTTTTAGAATGCAAGTAACTTTATGATTCCTCTCTCTCCACAACTGTTATTCTTCACAAAAGCCACAAAAACTAAAATACTTTCTACATTTTCATTTCAAAATGACATCTCACAAAAATTAATCTATTCTTGCTCTCTGTTAAAAATTGATTACCAATATGAAAAGTACCTTATATTTTTATATTCTTCAGATGTTTTTAAAGGATTTTCCTGGAAGCACACTTCTCATCCTACAAACAGTAATGCTTAAATTAGAAGGCAAAAAATACACAAAGCCTCAACAGCAGTAGGAACAAGTGAGGGGTTTGTTTCCACTGCAGGAAGTGGGCTGCCCCTTTTGGTCCAAGAAATCTTTGCATGTGGGCAGGAACAGCGCTGATGTCAGGATGTCTGCACCTAGGAAGAGGGAACAGGGCCAGCTGCCCACATGGCTGCCAAGTGAATGACGGCATCCACCCCATGTGGAGTTACTGGAGCTCCTCACTCGTGGCTCAGAGGCAGCAGGGACACACTTGTGTGGCACCTGGCCAGGATTTGGCCATGTGTCCCAGCAAAACAACCACCACAGCCCTTCAGGGCAGCACTGTGCCCTGGAGGGGTCTGCTGGTTCAGGAGCCTGAGCTGCTTTCCCTCACCCAGTATGGATAAACCCAACTGGGTTTATCCATAATAACACTTCAAGGCAAGGAAGGTGCCTTCTACACGCTGCAAAAAGTACCAGGCACCTCCTTGGGCTCCATAAAACCAACCAAGTACGATAATGATAATGAATGAATCATGTAAAAGGGGTTGGAAATTTTATTCTGGAAGGCAAAACTCTGCTCTCTCTCTTTGTACTCACACCGACTCAATCTGTACTTTAGCTCAAACACAGACATCCTTTCTCTTTTAAGCACCATCCACTTTAAAAACAGGGATGAGAGATTCTGCCACTTCTTGAAGGCTCAGCAGCACCAGTCAAAAGGGTGGGTGTTACAGAAAGACATTTATGGAGGTTTCTGAGACAATCATAATTTCATGGATAGGCTGGAAAAGCTCTTTTGGGCAGACTTAAAGACACCAATGGGTCCTTTTAAAGTATTTACACAAAGAACTTATCAGTTACATTGCATTGTTGTGAATTGGAGTTCACACTGCTTCTGCTGAAATTTCTGTACAAACAGGAGTTGTCCATTAATTTATTGGGCTTTTGTGGTTGACTTGGCCATAAAGAGAGCCCTCAATGAGGAATAAGTGACACATGGCAAGCATTGTATTATTTTCTTGATTTGAAGAGAATTCTGGCTTTATGAGGACTAGCCTTGCTTCTCCTTACACCAAATAAAGCGATTTCAATGAAGAAATTTCTTTTTCATGATTCTCCACTACTTAATATGCATTAAAGAGCAGCCCTCCATGGTTTCTGATGAAAGAGGAGTCAGGTGTCATCTCAATACTTCTCAACCAATTTTGCTGCCATTGGAAAAGAGCCCAATCCTTTCACCTTTACTATCACAAATAAGTCTCATTTCATATATTAGACATTAGGCAGAAGAGGGGAGAATAAAGTGCCCTCAGCATCAACAGGATTACTCAGCAGAAAGAAGATTACTTGGGAAAAAAACCCCAACTGACAGTGGAGTCAGTAACCCAAAAACTGGCTTTAAGAGATATTTAATCCATGCACAGTGGATTTCATCAGCTGGAAGAAAGGTGAACACCACAGCATGGTGATAACTCAGTAAGCAGATGTCTTTCTGCACAATAGATAAGAAGCGAGACCTAAAAATTCTTAATTTTCACTTCAAATAAAATAAATTGGCCCTTCAATTGCAAAAATAAACATCCACGACTGATGTTGCAGTCAGGATGGAACAGCAGGGAAGGTGTGGAGTCCACTGGGAGCTGTAGGAAGGTATGAATTCATTTTGGTAGCTCTGAAACCTACATCCATTTAAATCTCACCAATATCAGCTCTCCTGGCTCATCTAGTCCTGCCAGGAAGAAAAGACATGAAGATTTGCAGAAGCTGCTGCCAAGGCAGGCAGACTGTCACAGCACTGAGAGAGGGTAAAACTGAGGAAAAAACCTGCCACCCTGGCTTTCTGCAAGTTAGCGCTGGCATAAAAATATGAAAACCTTGATCTCAGGCTATCTAAACACCTTGCTAACACAAATATATAAATGAAAATACTATGTTGCAACCTGCAGTTTGGTTTGTTTTGTGTTTTTTTTTAAAAATATGTAACATATGAAGAATGAGGGTTACATTTGACAAGATAAATACACACATGAATTTACCGTTCCATCACACATCTCTACCGTAATTATAAACACAGCAGCTGTGAACATTTCCCAATGCCTTGCAGTATTCTGCAGTAAATCAAAGTAATCTGCAGGTTCCACTGCAATCTCAATGAATTTTTCAATTGCCTTCTCTTGCATTTCAACTGAGATCATTTAGCTGAAATTATGAAACGGGCATTAGCGATTAATGCTTCCAAAATTCCACATTACTGTCAAGTCACTAATACATTACCTTTCATAATCTAATTTGTTCACACACTAAAGTACACAGAACATGCAGAGCTTAGCAAATCGCCTTCTAAAATGTCACAGGGTTTTGTTGAGTTTTTTTAATTATTCCTTAAAGGGAGAAGAAACACCCTGCAAGCCTTCCTTCTGCTTTTCACACATCAGGTTCAGGACTCAACAAAGGACACAGCCCTTGTACACACTTTGCTGCTGGTGAGCCTTTACACCAAGACACAAGGCTCTTGCTGTGCCACGAGCATGTCCCGTGGTAAAACATGAAAAAATCTTATTGGGCAGATCTGATCCACCAGCTAGAAATGACAGATAAAAACAGATAAAATATTTTTTATTTATTTTTATTTATTTTATTTTTTGGTTTTAGGTTGGAGGTTTTTTTTAGGGAGGTGGAATAACAACCAGATGCTTACTTTTTGCTCACACGCCAGCCAGCATTTCCAGTTTAAACTGCAATAATTTAAAGTGTACCAAGGTCTGGGTTACTGAGCAGCTGGGGACAAGAAGGGTTGGGGAAGCAAAAAGGATTTTAAAAAGCATAACAAAAAAGCCTCACAGAGTATCTGGTAACTCTTGAGACATTCCTGCCTCTTTTCCTCCTAAGACAAATAGGTCATAAACACATTTATTTGAAAGTGCACAGCAGCACCACACAAAGAAGGAAGTAGAGGTGAAATTCAGTAGAAGTTTAGCCTTCATCAGGATCAGGACTTCCTCTCCCTGAACCCTCTAAATCAGCTGATATTTCTTCATTGACTGGCCAATGAATAAAATCAGGTTATGAAGTTGGCCCTGAAGAGGAGAGGGGGCAAAGTAGACACTTCAGTGAAGAATGGAACAGGGATGAAAAGAAAAAAGTTGTTTGTTTTGTTTTTTTTTACCCCACAACTAACCCTGGAGGAGGAAAGAAAAGGATCTGGCTATTTAGAAGCAGATTGATGTAACAAAATGTTGGCAAGAGCTGGTATGGAAGATGAAATGAAGGAGAGAGCTCAGGGACCAGAGGTTACCAGGATTTCATGGCTAACGCTACGAAAACAGCACAGACAAAACATTTTCTCTTGTTTAGCACAGGATTCAGCAGGCTGTTATGCTTCTCCAGATAAGATACAACCCACAGTTGTTCTACTGAGTGTTAAAAGAAAAAAAATAAAATTGTGTAAAAGCTCTAAGACCACCTGATGAAAGAGCAAACCCTCTGCTTGAAATGCTCCAAAGGTCTCATGAATCTCAGCCTCCTCAAGATCTTTTCCCCCCTCCATTTCCTTGCAGAACAACCACGTAAGCAGTGCCTCTTCCCTTCCTGCGAGCTCAGTCCCATCAGTCTCTAACACATGGTCACCATGCTTCAGTTCCTGCTCAGATGATGGCAGTAAAAGCTGGCTGCCATGCAGTCATGGCATTTCAGCAGGCCAAGCTGTCCTGGCTTTGGAAAATTGAGAGGGATGCAGCATTATCTAGGAACATCCAACTGGCTGCCCAGCAGGGACAGGATCCCACAATGAGGAAATCCCTATGGCACGACCAATATTTTTTTTCCAGTGGAGGTCAGTTCCTGACTCCACACCCCACTAGTTTCTAGAGACTTTTTTCACATCTTGAATGCACCTTGTGTGCAAAGCCTGAAGAGACTTAAGTGGCATTTCTGAATTAAAACGTGAAAAACAATATTTGAGACACACTGAGGTGTGCAGTGCTTGCTGTACACAGCACTGAATACAAAATCCTGTGCAGGAAGTTTGTCTTCAGTATAAAACTTTACAACAAAACTAAAACCAAACCAAACAAATCTCAAAAATTGGCTATGTTCCTACCTCTGCCACAGACTGTTTTGACCCTGCCTCTCCCAGCCATGTAAAATGAGATCTGACACTGCTCTATCATTGCTGGGGCAGCATTTTGACACTTCAATGCCATGATGCAATGGGGTTTGGTTGGTTTTTTGGGTTTTTTTTTTACTGACTAACAAAGCTGTGTGTTCACAGGCCACCTTTCACCCCAGTGTCAATGCCTCATCTCTGTTTCCTGCTCAGACTGACAGCAGAGATGTCTGAGCTCAGCTGGTCTCTCAGCCCCAGCACTCTGAAGTGTCCTCTCTCCCTGTGCATCATCCTGAGTTCTCTCACTGACAGGACTGTGGTTGGTTAAAGCAGCAAAAATAAAACAAATACAAAATGAAGCCCACAACACCCCTCATCTTTGTGCCCATTGGCCCTCAATCTGTAATTAAATACCAGGGCTATAAATAACCATGTAAACAAGGAGAGGCAGACAGCATACACTGATTGATAGAAATTAGCACACACTGAGCCAAATCTCTGAGCAGGATTGGGTCCTCAAGCCTTCCCTTAATGGTCTCACTGAGTCTCTGGCCTCAGCTGCACTGAGCACAAACAAAACCTGCACTAAAGAAGGTGAGATATTGTGCCAAACTCCATCAGTGCAGGACAGAGAGGTACATGGCAGCAAGGGATAACACAGGCCAGCCTGGGGGAAATGAGCAACTGTCAGCACTCACATGTGAGTGTTAAAGTCATCCATTTCTTAGTGTGTATTTACACAATCTCAGATATCAGATGTTGAAGCTGGTCGCATCGTGCTGGCTTCACAGCCACTGCATGGGGGGAAAAAAAAAAGCAAAATGCTCTTTCCTGTGGACAGAAGGCAGCAGTGTGAAAACCCATGCAGCCTTTTATTAGCTGAATCATCCTTGCTGTAGCTGACCTAGGGTCTTTTGTACCTAATGTTTTCAGGGAGATAATTTTCACAGCATACCTCAGCTTCTTAGAATGCTCTCAGAGAGCAAAGTCAATCCTAGGTCACTCTTCCAGTGTAGTTTCCTTTGTACTAAATCCTACTTTCAAGAAAATTCTTGCCATGGTTCAATGGTATTTAACCTATCATATAATATCCAGGTTTACTGTGTTAGAAGAAGCAGAACAGTATTAAGCTTTTCCCACAAGCCTGTGATTGCATTTGACCCAGTAACCTGTATTAGATTAACATTTATTCTACAACTCCACAGCAAGCCTTGGACCTGGGCTGAGCAGCAGTTTATAGAGGACACTAACCATTTTTACAAGTGGAGCAGGAAAAGGGAATTGAATCTGAGGGAGTAATTCCAAACAAGTGTGTTGCTGCAGCGGTTAAATTGTTTATACGAGGAGTTGGGGAATTACATCTGACTGACCTCTCTTTTTATCTGCTTAAAAGACAAAGTGCAGGTCTCCATGGCAAGTGCTAACTCCTGAGGAATGCAGGATTAAAAAAAAAAAAAATGCATGGTGGCAATGGAACCTCAGTCCCCATCAAGGAGGAGGGGGGGGATCTTCAAAGGAATTTAAAGCAAGTTAAAATCACCAGGATTAAAAAGGTTTTCGCATTAGCCTACAAACATGCTCCTAAGCATTCTTGCTCACCAACCAGGCACTCTCCTGCACTTGCCAAACAAGTTGGGGGACAGCAGGAAGGAGGTGGGGGTGGTGTTGCTTTTTATTTTTGAACGTAGTTTTGCATTAACCTTAACCTCATGTGAGTTTAGCCAGAATGGGATTGTTATTATCAGCATTTAGAATAGAGGGGGGCCAAATCTTATGCTCCATTGAGTGATTAAATCCTCTGAGGACTTTAGTTCATACAGTTGAAACAGCTTCTAAATACTATTGAAAACTGATAAGCTTTAAAATCTGTCAGAAAAATCCACTAGAGAAAGCTACCAGGGATAGGCTTCAACAGGCAATACATAGATCCCTTCCATTTAAAAATTTACAGGGTCAAAAGCTGGTCAAGAGGATTATCATAATCAAATTTCATTTCATGTGATGTTTCCAACATATCTAAATTTATTCTTCATAATCATAATCTTATCTGCCTGTTTTCCCACCAGTATCACACAACTAGTAGATGTGTAAAGGATATATCAACAACAACTCCAAACAAACAAAAATAAACCACATTACAAAAAGAATTAAGTGAACTTCTAATTCTCTCCCATTTCTCCAAGTCAAAAAGCCACTCAGTTTCCTGAAAAATGCAAGCATGCTCCCAGAAAACAATGATGCACTGAGGTAATACAAACTCAAACCAGGATTTTCAAAGTTCAACATTTCGAAATGAGAAAAGGGAGAGAAGAGCAAAAGTTCACTGTCAGTGTAATTTGGGTTCATTCAGTCACTCTAAGAGCCTCTTCTGAATGCAACAGGAGGAATTTATGAACTGAACTCCAACCTTCAAAACTTTTGGAGAACTGGACAAGAACTAAAAGAAAGTGGGGTTTTCTCTCTCATAAAGAGAAAAATCCAGTGGGGAGCTTGCCTGGGGTCAAACTTACTGGAAAGGTACTGGCTTGGTGTGGTTTTGTAGGGACACAAATTGGCACTTATTGAAGGGGATGATTGGTGTTGGGTCTGGTGGGATGGAGTTAATTTTTCCCATAGTAGCCCTCAAAGTGTGGGGGTTTGCAGTGGTAGCTAGGAAGAGTGACAACAGATCAGAGGTTTGGCTGCTGATGCAGTGCTCTCCACAGCATCAATGTTCCTCACTCCCATCAGCAGTTTGGGAGTGGACAAGACCTGGAGAGGGGACACAAAGGGGACCCAAACTTGACCAAAGGGATATTCCATATGGCACCCTGAAAAAGCAGGGGAGGGGGAATTCATTAGTAGGACATTTGCCTTCCTGAGAAACCATTCCTTCCCAGGAAGTGGATGCACATCACTTTCCACAGTATTCTCTACTTCCAAGTAAAGAATAAATCTTCCATTTTTCCTTTGCTTCCACACGTGGCCCCTCTGCTTTTGTTTTTCTAAACTGCCTTTATTTTGATCCACAAGGGGTTTGTTTTCACCTTATTTTCTCCCTTCCTCATCCTGCTGAATGAGGAGGGTTTTGTAGGCACCTGGTCAAATTCAGCCCACCACAATGATCAAAAGTCAAAACAAAACCAAATTCCAGTTAACAGTCAGGGAAGGTACACAGGCTGGAATCATGCACCAGTCTTGCGTCTTTTTTGTTCCTCCAATTCAGAGCCCAAGATTTCCAGGACAGGCCATAAATCCCAAATCACAAGGAATGCAAAAAGGATGTAAATTGTGACCTGTTTATGAGACATTTACCCCTGCTTGGTAAGGCTGTGTAGACTCAGCAGCACGACCCACTTTGACCCCGTTGTGTTTTGGGTGCAATTAAAGGCTGATGAAATGCTCTCTTGCACAAAGATAAAATAGGTGCAGCTCTCAGTGCTATGTGGTTATGTGGCTCTGGAGGGACTGTCCCTCCTCTGAGGACAGGTGGAACCTGGAGGTTAATCCTGTGGATCTGTTAGTCCTCACCCAAAAAGAAATTGAGGATTTAGCCCTGACTTTATTCAGAAGAGAAGAGGAAAGGTGGGGGAAGAGGGGACTGGGAAGGAAAACAATGCCTTAGTGCACCTGGGAGATGCTTTAAAGGGAGAAATGGAATAGGCCTAGGTCTTAGAGGAGAGTGGAATCTGCCCTCTGGATGCCACCTACAAACAGGCTTGAGCACATTGATGAAACTGTTCAGCTGGAGCAATTCTTGTCAATACAATGAGCACTGGGTAGAAAGAACAGTGTTTACAAGTGTCCTACTTTAAAGCCTCTGTGCAAAGAAAAGAAAACAAAACATTTTCAAACAACAGAGCCAGACAGTAAGTGTAAACTGTGTGCAGTCCCTCTCTTTCCTTCTAAATAATCTCATCTTGCTCTTCTTCTTCCCATGCCAGGCACTGAGGAAGGCATGGGAAGAGCAAGAGCAAGATGAGATTATTTAACTTCAACTTGTAGAAAAGTAACTTCCCCCCTCAAAAAAAACAGAATCAAAAATTGCAAGAGGAAGATGACAATACAGAAAACACTCAACTAAGAGTGAGCTCTCTCTTTTTCACAGTATTTCCAGCTGTGGAAACACTGCTTAAATGGAAAAATGGGATTCTTCTTTCACTACATGCATTCAGGGACTGATCCTGCCTCTTGTAAAGCTGGTGCCAAATTTGCCATTACACCACTGGGCCCTGAATGATGGATGTATCATGGTGGTGATGGATGCAAATCACCATCCTGGAAATGAGTGGAAGAAATTGGTTCTGATTTAGCCTGTTCAGCATTAGTGGGAGTCGTAAAGCATCAGGAGAGTTCTCCTGTATACAGTGTGGGGGATTTAAAGTTCCTGCTAGGGAAAATGTGCTCAGGTAGAGCCATTTAGCAGTAGTCAGTAGCATTAATTACATGTGTAAGACACAATATGGCATCAATGCAGCCTTTGGATTCTGTACCCCTCATTAACTGTTTCCCCATTAACCTTGACTGGAGTCATATTCTAAGCCTAAGTGGTAAGATTTTTCTTTTTATTTGTGAGCATCCCCATTTCATCCTTGAAGCTTCTCAAATTCTTATTCATTGTAAATGGTCCTGCTTGTAATAAAGTGCTAGTGGAAGTATTTACTGTTTGCTGCTTAATTTTGTCCTCATGGAAGTCAATGGATGCCAGCTCCAACAGTAGTTAATATACCTTTGAGCACATGCTGTGACCTTTCTCCAACTCATGCCTGACTTCATTTTCAGATCTCATTAAACAGGAGAAATTATCCCCTGAAAGAGCAAAACCAGAAATGTGCAGATTTGCTGCAGAGCTACAGAGGACAGCTTGATTTAAAACGCACCCTGGTAAAGGGGAGGGAAAGCAGTGGGGGGAAGGCAGGATCCTTCTCATAATTCCACTAGCAGTCACATGAAAATAAACCTGGATGAGAAAGAAGCAGCTTAGAGAGCCACTGTGGTGGAGCTCTTTTAGTTTTGGATGGGTTTTTTTGGTGTTTGCTCTTGCTAATGCAAGGAATCTGAATGAGGAGTTCTGATGCCAGGGATTTTCTCCTGGTGCTCTGGCTCAAACATTGCACTACTTGGAGATCCCTCCTAAGTTCACATGTGGGCACAAAGCACTGCTCATACAGCTCCTCTCGTCTCCTATTGTCTACCCTGGAAGCAAACACCCAAGCAATCCTGATTGTCCAAAACCAGCCAGGCAACCCTCCAACATTTCCCTCATTCAGTGAGCCCACAGTGGCAGCAAGATGCTATTTATGCATTGTCTCCCTAAAGCCTTCTAAACCAAAATTATGGTTTAGCTGCTAAAAGTCAAATGTGCCTTGGCTGAGAGACAACTGTGGGCATTCCAGCACGAAGCAAAAGAACAAAAAAGAGGCTACTCCACAATATATCAGCCTGAGAGAACCCACAGGAGGGCATCAAGAGCAAACAGAGATCCAGAAAATTTGGTCTAGGGCAGAGGGGAGAAGACCAAGAGGGGTGAGAAGTCAGTAAGATATTTGAAATACGAAGGCCACAGTAGATAATGGGGAGAGGCAATGGCTGCCCTGCAATATGCCATAGCCTGCTACAAAAAAGAAAATTCTTTTCTGTCTCCTCTGAGAATAAGGCAAGAAATCAATGGGTTAAGTTGCAGGAAGGGAGATCCAGGCTTGTCCCTAGGAAAGCCTTTCCAGCCCTAAGAAGAGTTTTGCTTTGGCAAAGATAGCCCGAGGAAGGGTGTCAAATTTCTGTTATTCTGGAGGTTTTTAAGAACAGGTTTGCTGCATATCTGTCAAGGAGGGTTAGGTCTGGTTGATCCTGCCTTGGGGGAAAAGACCAGGCTAGATAACTTATTGTGCTTTCTAGCCCCATTTACTCAGGTTCAGAGATACACCTTGCTGTACTTATATCAGTGAGCTATGTAGAATTAAGTAGTAAAGCTTCAGTCTCTTCATGTGCAGCCTTGTAAATTCTTAACAGGTAGAAAAATCTGGCAGCACAGGAGCAAGAAATTTATTCTACTTACTTTTTATTTATTCTACAAGTCCACAGGAGCCTTGATCCTGCAGATCCTGCCCATCCTGGGCTGTGACACTTCTCTCCAAGTTCAGAATTGAGACCCTAACACATCTGCAGTAGGACAATAAGAAAAATTGTGCTGCCCTCAGAAGATTCCCTTTGCAAAGAATAGAATGTTTGTCACTTCCTGCAAATTCACCCAGAGTTAAAACAACGGGCATAAGAACAAATTATAAAAACTGGAGAGTTCAAACCCACTTGACAACATTTACCAGTGTGTGCAAACAAAAATTCTGGCAACTCTGACCAAAGCAGCACTACCTCCAAGGTGATGTGATCAAATTCAAGGCGAACATATGAGATGTGTCCATTGTAACAATGAGTCAGTGTTCCTGCATATTTCCTGAATAACAAGAGTTGGATGATGCTTGGGGTTTTTTTGCCTTGGGTGTTTTAGATTGCTTTTTCTTCCTACCAAATAAGTGGAAAGCTTTGAAGTATTTGTAAACTGCTAATACATGTAACACTTCCAGCCTACTGCTTTTTACTCATGGTTTTGCAAACAACAACGGCAAGGGAACAACACAGTAACTTTAGATGGCTCAGAAATACCCAGGTTTTGTATTTTTTAAACACAGATGTAAAATTTCATATTGTTCCCTTTATAGATCATTAGTTTTCACCTTAAGTATGTCTCCCTGGTGTCATAGAGATTTTCTCCTTTATGATTCAGTCTGTTTCCAGTTCTCCTAGATTTTTTTTGCCTCTCCAGAGAATACCAAAAAAATCACAAAATTATTTGGGGTAGAAGGGACCTTAAAGATCACCCAGATTCACTCTGTGTGCCATGGGCAGGGGACACCTTGCAACAGACCCCCTTACTCCAAGCCCCATCTAACCCAACCTTGAACAGTTCCAGGAATGGGGCAGCCACAACATTTCTATCAACAACCTGTGCCAGTGCTTCACCAAACTCACAGTCATTTTCTACCTCATATCTAATCTAAACCTGCTCTCCTAGAGCTTAAGGCCATTCCCCTTTTCCTATGAATTCTTGCTCTTCTGAATGTCTGTTTGTAGCTCTTCCATATTACCTCTGAAACATGGGACTCATGTTCAAAACCTGAAGAGCCAAAGGACCTTTTTTGATTGTATAAAGCTAAATAAAGGCTGTAATATCTAATCTGTCTTGGTGTTTATGTCAGACAAAAAGGGCCAAGTCCAGATTTTTTGGGGAAGGGGAAATCAATGCCAGAAATAACATGCAAGAATCAATCCTTCCCAAGTCATCCTGAAAGAGGTGGAAAGGTGTCTACTTGGCCATATTTCTGTGAAGCCACAGCTACATCCAGTGGTGGCTGAAGCTAATTGACACAAATCCTGGAGAGATGTGGAGTTTGGGGGAAGGGCCAAGGCAAGCAGTAATTTGGTTTTCAATACAACCTCCACTGCTTCTCTTCTCAGGCCTGTCATGTCCCCACACCGTTCTGGTTTAGCTACAGAAGACAAGCCTAACTACCCTTAACTGTGACAATAATGTATTCTGTTCCTAATCACTCTCACAGGGGAAAATCAATTCTGATTTTAGTAGCCTTGCTGCATGCCTTAAATCAAGTTCTTTGCCTTTATTACATATATCAGTTCAGAGAAAGTTTGTTTGCTTATTGACTATTTATTGTTCTGTTGGGAAGCTTTCCACACCCATTCAACTCTGCTACCAAGACACTCTCCAAAGCAGCATTTCCAATGCTCACAACACCTAAAAGATAAAAACAGAAAAAACAGAAGGGGCAGCTTCACCTGTGCACAGACCTTGAGGTCAGAGCAGTTCTTATTTCACAGTTTTTCCAGGTATTACATACATAGATGGTTCTTAGATCCAGCCTGCATTGCCCATCAGAAATGATGTATTCACTTCTGCTTGCCAATTCAAATAGTGCAGGGCACAAGGATTGCTTGTTTTGTCTGTTAGCTCCCATTTGGAGCTACTCCTATGGCATTTAACTGAAGAGAAGTTTGTACAGAATTAGCTAATCAGCTTTATTCTTCTGCCAGAATTCTGGAGAATAGTTAAAGATTAAGGGGAGCAGCCTTCGTCTAATCAT
>VWYP01003807.1:109342-122115 GCA_013400435.1 Pycnonotus jocosus | reverse complement strand
AAATTCCCAATTTACAAGATGCTGACTTTTTGGAGGAGGGCATTAAGACAAATACTGAGTGATCTGTGAGAGGTCACAAAGGAAAGCAAAGGTTTATTAGCGGGCCTGTATTACAGCAGCTGACTGGAAATGTTCAGGGGGTCTGGAATTAAAAAAAAAGAAACCCTCACATTACAACCACTTTTGTAGCTCTGAGATCAAAATCATGAAATATAAGATGAGAGACCATGTTGTTATCAAATCTTTAATTCCTAGGAGTCCCAAGTGGCCAGCATTACATAAAACTTTTACAAAAAATGAATGCCATTCCATGAATAACTTGTATGTATTATGTAAAATATTTATTGAAGACAAATGCCATTCCATGAATAGCTTGGATGCTGCTTACTTTGAATAACAGCATGTTCATCTACTGTAAAATAATTTCTGCCCAACGAAATTACTTTTACCCCTCAGTCTATCACCCTTTTCATAAGTAAAGTTTATGAACACATTTCTACTTTTAAATACAGCTTTTATAAGAGCCTATATATGAAAAAGGACACTGAATGCAGCTCATTAGTTGATTTTGACAAAGTCTCAGTGGGAGGGGAAAGCAAATACAACAGAGAGAATAAAGCATCTGTGATGAAGAACCTCTAAATCTGGTCTAGGGTTGGGAGACAACCACAGGAACATGAATTAGAGCTCAAGTCCACTGAGTTAATCTTTACATTAGGGGACCATCCCTAAAATGAGGTCCCATCTGCAGGTGTTTCTTAGCTATACTGAAGGGTTAGAGTTGTCTCAGCAGCTTTAAAAAGCTGGATCACTGAGTGTAGGAAAAAAATCAATTATTCCACCACTTTCCACACAAGTCCTTTTCTGTAAAGCTGCTCTGCACATAGATTTGGAGTTTAAGACAGTACATACACACATACACGTGTAAAATCTCTAATATATCCTGGTGTTGTATAATATTTAATATAATGATGTTGGATAGTGTGTGCAATAAATTAATCTGCCTTTTTTATATACAGTTAGTAAAACTACAGCTATGAATACACAAATTTGCTTTCTCTCTAACTGAACCAACAAGCTTTTTAGAGAAACCACATCATCTGCGTTTCCTGACTGTGTTGTTTCAGATTCTGACTTGCTCACCTTTTTTCCCTCTGGGCTTCTGTCTTCTCTGGTCTTATAACTTCACTGTTTCTATTCCACACATCCCTTCCAGAAGACAAACTACAAAATCACAGGAGTGAAACTGCTGATTTTTTGAAACCATAGTTCTCAGGGAAATATATATTACCAGCCCAGCCTCATCCTGAGCAAAGATTAACTTAGTATTAAAAAAATGGTAATGTATTATAAGTAATAACAAACTGAGAATAGATTGTCAAACAAAATAAGCAAAGCCCCTTTTTCAAATATTGAAGCAGCATTTCTAGGGCATGATTCACCTATTCCTAAGGTAGATACCTAAAAGAAGTCAGATGAATCACCACCTAACAGTGTCCATTTCTTCCAAGAAGTTTCAAAATCAAAGACAGTTCAGAAGCTCTCTTTGATTTTAATACCTATTTTCAGATTTGGGGATTAATTTGATGGTGTAGTTTTGACAGGCTTGGGGATGGTTTTTTCCTCTACTTTCTGAAGGAAATACAGCTTTTTTTTTTTATCCCTCTATCAGCTGCCCATTAGGAACCAACTGTCTCATTTCAATCAAATACAAGTTGGTAAGGAAATACAGCTTGAGTGGGTTCCTACATCCAGGGATCAATGTTCCTATGGCCAGGGATTAATGCTCTTATAGCCAGGGATCAGTGGCCAGGTGCAGCAGAGAGCTCTTACTGGCATCCCCATGGGAGGATCAGCAGGGGAAAATTGCCTTGTCTGTCCATGCTCTTTGGCATTTTAAGCAGTATCTTGTCCAGGCAGTAGGATAAAATGCCTGGTTTGAGGTCACTGAATCTGTTGGGCACATGGGAATGATATAAGGATAATTCGGGGGAGAAGGGTGTTGGGAAGAGAGGGAAATAAATGACAGCAGAATGTGCTGCTTTTATAATAAAGTATTAATTAGAATATTGGTAATAATGAGTTCTCTAGATACTGTTTGCACTACTGATCCTGGAAACTGGTGCTCCTAAAGTGAAGGAGACGACTTGTTCTTTGGCAGCCCTTCCTCCTCACGAGTTCCTGAAATGCTCACACTCCTTAGAAGATGGGAACCTCTTCCCCCTAGGGGAATCTCCAAAACAGATTACCAGAAATCAATCAGCAATTAATTAACTTCTCCAATGAGGACAGGCCTAGAGAGTTGGGGTTGTTCAGCCTGGAGAAGAGAAGGCTCTGGGGTGACCTTATGTGGCCTTTCAATATGCAGAGGGGTCTTACAAGAAAGATGGACACAATTTACAAGGACCTGGAGTGACAGAATGAGAGGGAACGGCTTCAAACTGACAGAGGGTAGATTTAGATTAGGAATGAGGAAGGAATTCTTTACTGTGAGGGTGGTGAGGCCCTGGCACAGAAGCTGTGGCTGCTCCATCTCTGGAACTGTTCAAGGCCAGGCTGGACAGGGCTTGGAGCAAACTGGGATAGTGGAAGGTGTCCCTGCCCATGGCAGGGGCTTGGAATGAGATGAGCTTTAATGCCCCTTCCAACCCAAACCATTTTCTGAATCTGTGATCTGGGAGCCCCTGAGGTGAGAGCTGGTGACTTCCCTGAACCTGGGAATTGAGGACAAAGCCCCGAAGTCCCACGGGGACTCAGGTTTTCTGGCAGGGCTGGGATGCACGGGGAGCGAGCTGCACATGCCGGTTCCTGTGCTCGGCAGGGCCTGGGGGCCTGGCACCTGCTCCCAGCACCTGGCCCAGCAGGGCCCCCCACACCCACGCAGGAATCCTGGCCAACCCCACTGCAGGAAGCCACTGGGAACGGGGGTGGGGTGCAGCAGCACACGGCTGGGGAGAAGCAAGAAGCCACCACGGGCACAGGACAGGGAACAGCAAACAGCCAGGCTGGTGCAGGCTGGGTGTGGGAACACATCTGCAGTGATAAGAGGTTTGCAAAACAACCTCTGGGAAGAAACCAGGGAACTGGGTTTATTGAGTCTAGAGGAGAAGGCTGGAAATAGGCAAGACATGATAGTGCAGTTGCAGTACACGAGAGGTTGCTGTTAAGAGAGGCAGTGACTGCACTGCTGGAAGGACAGAGATAAGATCTAACCAACTTAATTTCCAGGAAAGAAAAGAAGGCAGGAGAAAAGAACTAGAGCAGATGTTGCAAAAACTTTCTCTGTGTAAGCCAGAGCTGGAAAAGATTATCTGAGAGGTTGTGAAACCCTCTGCATCAGAAGTTAACCAGACATCACCATGTTCTCTCAGTAGAGGATGGACTGCAAGCTATCCCCCAAGCTAGCCTTTCGAAAGCAAAAATCCATTTACCTTTTTAAAAAATAAACTAAAAGCAATCCACGCATGTCACATGGATCATTAAACATATGGGTGATGAGTAAAAAGTTTTGCATTTGGATAACAAAGCTACTATAGATTTACAAATCCTGATTTCAATGCAGGCATTTAAATTCAAAATATTATTTGGATAGAAAACTTTGATCTTTCCTCTCAAAGAAACCTGCAGTTGTTGAGCAGGTAAATGCTGCCAAGACATTTTAGTGCTATTTCTGTCACATGGCACTTCCTTCCTGCAACCAACCTTTCTCCTCTGTTATCTCCTGCTCCCATGTAGAGAAGCAGCACCCACTTTATATTCTTTGAAGCAATTTTGTTGAAATGTCTGTGGGCTGGGCCAGCCCCACAGCAAGATTATAGAGTCATCTCTCCACCATCTGATGATATAGGGCCATAAGATACTTCAGGCACTGGAAGAAAACCCAGACCATATGGTTCTTTTGGGATCCTCTGCACAGAATACTGCCAAGATAGAGAAGCATTCCAACCCTCCCTGTCCACCAGGAGTAATTAAGGCCACCAGGACATCCTATTGTAACGGAGTACCTAAAGGACATAGGGGTTTTTTGAGTTGATGAATGGGTATCTAAGGTGAAACAATCTAGGCCGAGTCTCACAGTGCATGTATGTGATAAGGGTTTTGATGGGAATTCTGACCAGACTCAGGATCAGCTGGTTGACCCTGGAGAAATCCTGATCTGTTTGCTCCTAGTGAGAAGAGCTGGAGTCAGGATTCACCTTTCCTTACTCAGCATCAATTAAAGCACCTCAGCCCCTGCATGAAACCTGCTCACTGTGAGACCTGCCAGGAAGGCATTCCAGCACCAGAGGTGGGATAAAGACAAAGATATCCAAGCCACTGCTGGGAATCCTGCAGGGAATACGAGGCAAAACCCCCAAAATTACAGAGAACAATCTGACAGTGCTCCAGGGCACAGGGGTAGCAGAGGTTGGATGTGAGTACTGTACTAAGATGATGGGCCTCATATGGTTTTTTTGAAAATCACTAACAAGGGAGGGGAAGGTCCTGGGAAGGGAACATCAAACATCTACTTACAGTTGTGACAAGGTAACTTTTAAACAACCTTTTGGTCGTTGTTTCTTTATTCTCTGATTCCTTGGGGACTTCAACTCACGTGTCTCAGGAGGTGTGGAAGTGTCAGAAGAGATAGAAGAGTCTGTGGCAATGCACGTTGACCACAGGACAAGGATGTGGCCCTTACCACAGCCACTATACACCCTGAGCCTCCACGGTAATGAACCAAGTTTTTTGCTGAGGCAGAAACCCCACTCTTTTTATAAGGTCATTCTGCTTTTATGTTTTATTTGCAGCATTACTCTTGTGCCGTTCTTAACTAAATACAGAGAAACCCAAAAATATCACACACTGCGAATCACAAAAAAGGCCCTTTGTGTGTTAAGAACAAAAGCTCATGAAAATTCATGAAAAATGTGCCTTTGCTCATAGGAAACAATCCTGCTTCAGTCTGCCCTTCAACAACAGCATCAAAACTCTAAACAAACAAGGCTTCCCTACCCAGCGTGCATGATTGTATTTCTGTGCAAGCTCACATGCATTTTTATAATCCATCCTATGGGAAAGGTTGCTTTTTCAGAACTGAGGGGAGTGAGGGGCACAGGGAATCCTCTCTCAGTATACATCATCATGGAGGTGATTCAGGAATGTGTGCTCATTTTTCTGTTATGAGATTGGTTCTCTAATTACAGGACTCATGTTATGTAAATTTAGGGCCTCCAGGAAAGCCACCAGGGGTGGCTAAAATCCCAGAGATTTGGTATTTTAAGAAGGTGAAATTTCAATAAAATGGTGCATATTTCTTGAACAGTGACAGAAAGCCTTAACAGTAATGCAGTGCCCAATCCTAACAAAAGCTACCTGAGGGATGAAAAGGGAAGTTGCTCTATAAACCTGCTGGTGTGAAAACAACACAGAGGAGCAGGTACAGGGAACAGAATAGTGTTTGGGCTCCTGTTCTCTCACCTGGATGCAGCCAGGAATCAGCGTCAGGAACAACTTCCCATGAGGGGGCAGTACATTATCACACATCCAGGCTCGGAGATCTCCACCTCCAGAACTTGTGCAAAGACACAAGAGAGGGAAGCACATTTCAGCTTTGTTTATCCTCCTCTGCAAAAACTACGATGATGAAATATTACTGTGTTTGTCTCCACTACTTGTAATTCTGTCCACCAAGAGAACTGAAACAAAAATCCCAAACACTGCATCTGGAATGCAGGGAGAATTTGGGATTTCTGAACTTTTAAGTGGTAGATTTCACAGCTACTGAAGAGGACCTTAATACAAACCAAGGACTTCTGTGTGCAACTTTTTAATGAACAGGGGATCCTCTTTTTTGGTGAATGGGACAGATTAATTTGTGGGCTGGATTTTGTGTCTAGCCAACAAGAGGAAGGAAAGTGAAGGGCTGGCCTGAGTCATTACTACTGACCTACACCACAAGCAACAACACTTAAATGGACATTATCATACGAGGATCTCAGCTAGGAAGTAGCGACTTCCTGCCACAGTGGTTTCCGAGCGGGGAGGGATGGGCAGGATGGGATTGGGGCAGAGGCAGCTGTTCTGAGCACGGGGGAAAGCTGCTGGGTACCATCCTCCCACCTGGCTGCACACACTCAGGTGCTGCAGCTGCCTGCATGGGGAAAAACCTGCACACGTGCAGCTCCTCCACAGCCACATCCTCCCTTTCAGCTGGAACCAGAGGAATGCTTGGCAAGCCCCTCGAAAGCAGCATGCTGCTTTCATTTCTGTTCTCCGTGCTCAGTTTTGTAGAGGTCTCAACTATTTCAGCAGGTCTGGACTAGAATAAGAGTACCTGCAGTGGTGTGACTTTGTCCATATTCCACCTTTCCCTTACAGTAATTTATTTCTAGAGTTCATAGCTGGAGCAGAAAGCCTGAAGAAATGACCACAGGGTAAGTGGCCTACCTGAATCTGAGAGAAACAGAGGCAGAATTAAGTGTTCTAGATGTTCTGGTAGTGAATTGATTGGTTTGTTCAGAATCATTTCCACAGAAGCCTTTGAGTGTTATCCCCCTACCCCCAGCCCATCTTAAGGTATTGCCATCAACACCCATATATAAAAGTACAGTGATTAAGTTCTTGCTTTAGCATTTCCAAATGGAGTGGAAGTATTTTAAGAGTCCCAGTCATGTTCTCCAGGACTTCTCAAAGAGGAAAAGCAGACAGTGCTCATTATCCTGGATCCTCTGTCTTTAGGTTTTTTCTCACTGCTAAGGAAGGGAAACATCAGTGTGTGAGGTGCAGGTACAGGGCAAGGCTGAGACCCCAATCCAGCAATTACCTGCATATGGATGTGAAAGATAGTATGGGCTGGGAAACAATTTACTGCAGCATGAGGGATCTGCTTCAGATTTGCACAAGGGTTTAGCTGCAACAGAAGAATCTCAGAAAGATTTGGGGGGGAAATCCAGCTTTTTGCAGAGCTCAGAATCCCACAACACAGAAATGGAAAGCGCCACAGGAAGCCAAGAGCTGCCTCCCAAAGGCTCCCTTGGAGCTACAGGAAACCTGGAGCTGCAGCTGGGGATTTCAGTCTGGGGAAGGCACCTGCCAGGAACAAGCAACTTGGGTATCCTTTGCATGGAGCATCTCAGGGCAGAAAAAGGATAAGCCCAAAGATTTCCTTAAAATTGTAACTGAGCTTGGAATTGCCTGTATCGACTGCTGTGTAAGAACAGCTGTTTGGAAATATTTGCATAACTGGTTCTCATTAAGATTTTCCAAAATTTGTGTGTGGTATTTCTGGATGTATTAATGTTGTGATCCTGGATTACCAAAAATTAAAACTTTGAACGATGGAGAAAAGGCAAAGCCCACTAAAAGCTTTCCTGACTACTCATTGCCCCAGCACGCTTCTTTTCTCCATAATGTCCTTCTGCCCTTTTGGAGGCATCTTAATAGAATGAAGCACTGGGGTTTTTCAACCTGCTTTTATTTTTTGGATCTTTGTTTACAGCTATTGTGTTTTCTGGGTATCTCTTGTGGATCCTCTTCAGGGAGACCATGGAATTCCTGATATGTGTGGACTCCAGACCAGAAATTACTGCAATAATTTTATTCAGTAAAAGACACTGCTGACATTCAGAGTAACATACCAAAAAAATACCCTCATTAATGCTCTTGGCCATAAACCACTCTTTCACTGCACTATGTATTTTGAAAAAAACCCAAAAAACCAAAAACCCAAACCATTTAAATTCAAGTTTGCGTTATTTACCTGCACGGACACTTCTATATAAACCTCCACAATCAGGAGGGAATAAGGCTTAAAAAGCCATATATTCAACAGGAAGAAAAGAATGTGATGTTATACTGCATTATGTATATCAAATGTAATTTTTGCAAGTTTGGCTGAGGGAAATCCTCCTAAAAATGTCAGAGGTTGCTACTGTTCCACAAGAGTTCCACTGAGAATTCCATCACTGAGTTGCCAAATGCTACTGGTGAGCAGGAAACAGGTTGCTTTAACCACAGTATGTACCATTAAATACATTAAATCATTAATGTTGGGTAAATCATTAAAGGTTGGGTAACTGCTTCAGAGAATACAATCCCTTTAGTATAGCTCCTTTCCCCCCAGTATTTATTCAAAGGGGCTTCTTGCTTGTAAAAGGAATCCATATTTTATTAAACCCAAAGAAAAGGATTTTAATGGAATTGGACTAAACTTTTTCCTTTTGTATTTTGAAAAAAAGTATATAAGCAAATAGATGTGAAGTTTTGAGTCATGTTTTGCTGCAGTTGTTCATGTGAAATCTTGAGCAGGAGAGACATTGTGGGGATTTCTTTCTTCTTTCTTTGGTTTGTAGCTATGCTTTGAGCAGTACTTTGTCTTGCCTTCTGCCCAGTTGACTTTTTTTACACCATTAGCAAAACTAAAGCAACATCTGAGGCAATCTTACCTGCTTTTGCTGTTTGAGAATGGCCATTCCTACCCTCAGTTCCATCAAAATCAGGGAAGGTCAACATTTGCATGTGTGCAGCCCACATCTTTCTGAAGCTGTGGCATGAGCTGTCATTTTCCTTGTTATCAGTCTGGATTGCAGCTGTAAACTGAGCTGGGAAAGCCCATCAGCCTCCCTCAGGCCAACATATCCACAAGTTCAGAACCACCTCATCCCTTTAGAACAGGCTGGAGCTTATAACCAAGTGAACTGTTGGGTAATGTCAGGCTACAGGATGTGTGCAAATAAAAACATTCTTTCACCACCTTTCGTGGCTGACAGGCAGGGACTCTCCAGACCATCCTGCACTCTCATGCCCCTAGCAGCAGCCTTTGTCTCAAGACAGTCTGTAGCCTTGTCCATTTGTTTGTTTTCCTGGCAGACCCTGTTAAAAAAAAGGGGAATTTAGCTGTGTAGGACAATGGCCTGACTTCCACATCAGGCGATTATGTTGGAAAAAATTTGCACAACACACTAAATGGGCCATTCACACTTAATCCATCCAATGTAGACCTTCACTGTAACTGGCACATAATTCATTGTGACAAAAAACTATCCCTCCATGGCTCATATGAAGGTATCCATTTGTACAAACAATTCTTACTGCTTTTTGTATGAAAAACAACAACTCTGGATCAAGTTGAATAAGGATTATAAAGATATATAACTTGGGTGGATTATTTTGCTCCTGGTTTTACTCCTTAACAGCAAACACAGCATTGTATCTAGCTCACTTGTTGGCTGCAGGCTATTTGGAATTCCCAGGAGAAGGCACTTGAGAAGGAAATGGGGGAAGCCCATTTTGGTCTGTTCTTGTCTTGAGATGTTCATGTTCTTTGACAATATGGGTTTTGTCTCAGAGCTACTGTTATTAACTCAGGCTTTGTCAGCAATGTGGATTTATAACTAGTTTCACACAGAAAAGCATTTCTAGCCATGTCACCCAAAGGAATTGCCCAGTTCTGTATTTTGCTAAACTTTTCTGTCACAGCCACCTGGGCATCTCCTTGAACAAATGTCAGGAAAGATCGCAGAAATCAGTATTTGTCTTTCTGAAGACCATAGTTTTTGAACACCTGGGATAAATGATGCCTCTCCCAGTCAACAGCAGGAATTCACCCTTGTAACTGCATCCACAGCTGGCACTGAAGCAGATTCTCAGACTAAGACACTCCAGCTCACTCCCACAAATGAAGAACTTCCTGTAAACAAACCAAGAAACAAAAGCTAAAAATAGTCCTCCTCCCTAGCTGCTGTCATGTGGGGAAATCAGAACATGAGATACACCTCAATCTTTGAAGCAGGGAAGCTCCAACCCCGATCTCTGAGGGATGGTTTGCACACTTAATGTAATATCCCACTGCATCCTTTCTGCCCTACCAGACTGAATCCAAAGGTATGGCTGTAGGGATAAAGAACCTCTGTCAATGATGCAGCTGCATTCAAGACTTAAAAAAAACCCCCCAGTATTGTGCAACTGTGACATTTTTTCCTCTCTTATCTCAGCACCTGCTGTAGCTCAGGAAGGTGCTGGCACCCAGAAAAACAACAAGAGCACTGCAGTACGAAAGCTGAGCTGAGGCCAGAGGAGGGTCAGCACTTCTCTCAGCCTGCTACAGTGAAAATGCAGTGCTGGAGGCTGGAACTCTGCTCCTTGCTGAAGGAAAGCTGTAAACAAGGGGCAGGAAAGAAGACAACGGGATTTCAGAAGGGCCGCTACCGCTGGATGTTCACAGCGAGCCTTGGAGGAAATGAAGGAAATGGCCAGGACTGACTCACCGGGGATGGGTGTTTAACTTGCTGCTTGTGTAAACTTACTGTGCTGCAGCTTCCAAGCTTTCTGTTCTGCTCCCTTCCATTATTACCAAGGTTTTTCATGCCATATGCATGTTTGAGTCTGCTTGGAGTAGGGTACAGCTGCTGAACACGCCTCGAGAAGCAAACTGGCTTTCCAAGGAGGGCTCAGGCAGATGATTTTAGTTTTAAGAAGACCCCTGAACAACTCCCCTCCTCTGCAGTACTTGTGATATGTCAGCAGCTGAACCAAGTTACTGTTCTGTCCTGCTGCCTGCCTGGATTTTGGCATGCCCAGCTGTGTGCTCTGCATATAGAACTAAACCCAGAATAGCGTCTGGGCAGAGCAGAGAGGATGTGACAGCACAGGACTTGAGCGGGACGGGATGTTTACGAGGAGGATGTTGGAGTGGGAGGAGTGGGAGGTTAATGTCCCAACTGCCCCTCAGCCTGATGATAGCACAAGGCACTGCAGGAAGCAGGAGCACTTCAGGGTACAGGGCTCTGCTCTTGGTGCTGCTGGGCCTCTTTGCAGGGAAGGGACATAGCAGGGATATATATCCAGGGATATATCTATGTATACACCCCAAGGAGGTATGTTCTTGAAGGGAAAGGGGCATACCAGGCACTCAGCTGCTGCGGCCCAGAGTTTGGTGGGCTAAGACACAGCACAGCCCAATCCACCTGGGATACTCACAGCATGGCACAGGCCCTCTCCTGCTCACACTGTGCTGAAAAACCCCTGTGTTCAGACACTCAAACTCACTGTGCAGGAGGCAGAAAAAGCAAGGTATCTCAAGATATGATTCACAAAACCAAACAGAAAACTGCTTCTGCAGCTGCTGGAAGTGCCAAGGACAGGGGGAGAGGTTAAGCCCACTTCAGAAAATAAGTTGCCCTTTTCTGGATAGAAAAGGAGCAGTTTTCCAGTCAGGATGACCAACTCCAACCCGCTGCCAGCTGCTAGGAACTTAGAAAATGCAGTGGGAAGATGCATTGGCTATTTATATGTCCCAGAGGTCTGACACCAAACTAAGAGAGACATGAACCAGAGTCAGCTTCTGGGAATTTGAAGCATCCCTTTCCTTGCTGCTGACTGTAAATGCAGTGATGTGGAATGGGAATCTCAGCTGCAGGAGCTGATCCACTCTGCTGAAAAAAGGCACCCACACAAACTAATGAAAGGAGTAATTGAATAGAAGGCAGCAGTAGGCATGAGGATGATTCTGTGGCTGGCTGGGGAGACTTCCCACTGTGCCACTTCTGAGGGGAGTTTTCCTGCCTGGGAGACTCCACATAAGTCTCACAGGGAAGGGAGGGTTCAGGATTGCCTGGCTGTGGGCTGCAGGGTTTCTCTGGTGGTTCTCCCTCTTTCTCTTTTGCTGAAATCTTCAGAGCACATCCTGGAGGATACACACCTGCAAGCCTCAGGAAATGATTAGGAGAAAAAAAACAGACTTAGCAAGGAGACAGCTCTGGATATCAATTTGAAGAGACAGAATATATAACATAGGTAATGCCTTCCTCAGCCTAAGGATGATGTCTAAGATAATTCTTTGCACACTTTGCAATTTTGGTGAGCAAAGATCTATACAATATACCACGGCAAAGTGCACCCTCACATAAATCCTGTATCCCTTTAAGCACCTGTGTACCTACAAGAGATGGAATGCCCAGGAATTGTAGCTGTGGATTCAGCTTTTTAATGTAGCCTACAGAGTTTTTCTACCCACGCCCTGGTCAATTTCTTCTGTATTCGGGTGTTTCATTAATTTACATTTATTTGATGATCTTGGATGTAATCCTGTCTGGGATCCTGTAATCCTATAAAGCCTAGGACAGCCCACCACTTCTCAAACCCCCAGCTACCTGCTGGGAGGAATCACAAAGGGCTCACACATGTGAAGTTAAGGAGTGGGAAAACAAGAGATTCAGATAATGAAGGAAGCTTAAAAAAATAAAAAGCACCTCCGATTCTTAAGCTGGTCCAGACACCTGGACTGGTGGGTCAGGTGCACTCCAGAGGCGAAGCAAACAAGCGCTGTGTCCAAACCTGAGAGGGACACAGTTATTACAGAATCACTGAATGTCTGGAACTGAAAGGGACCCACAAGGATCACCCAGTCCAACTCCTGGTCCTGCACAGGACATCACAGCAATCCCACCCTGTGCCCAGGATGGATGTCCAAACACTCCTGGCACTTTGTCAGGCTGCATGCCGTGACCATTCCCTGGGGAGCCTGTTCATCGCCTGATCACTCTCTGGGTGAAGAACTTTTCCTAAGATCCGCCCTAACCCTCCCCTGACACAGCTCCAGCCATTCCCTGGGTCCTGTCCCTGGTCACACAGAGCAGGGATGATGGCCTGCCCCTCCTCCTCGTGAGGAAGCTGCAGAACTGCTGTGAGCTCTGGCCTCAGTCTGCTCCAGGCTGAACAAACCGAGCGACTTCATGTGGCTTTCCCTCTAGGACCTTCACCCACATTCCTACTACTAAATTAACAAAAAAGAG